>WBMV01005542.1:0-169269 GCA_013396655.1 Campylorhamphus procurvoides | reverse complement strand
GGGCGGGCGCAGCGCCGCGGGTGGCGGCCCCGCCGCCCTCGCACGGGGCGGCTCCGGCTGGGCAGGGAGCGGGGCTCGGAGGGGACTGGGACGCAGGAAGAGCCGCCTGAGGAGGAGGAAGCTGTTCCGCGGTGTCCGCGCACCGGGACGGGCTGCCTGCAGGGAGGGCGCGGAGTCCCCCCCAGCGCAGACAGCCGGGAGCCGTCCGGGTGCCGGACCCTGCCCTGTGCGCTGCGCTGGCCGTGCTCGAGCAGCGAGCTTGGCCCGGGGGACCCGCTGTGGTCCCTCCCAGCCTTCCCATCCTGGCATCCCCAGCGTTCTCCCTTCCCGGGGCTGGGGGAACTTTGGGACTCTGCACACCCGCGCTGCCCTTCGGGAGCCGGGGGGATCCCCTGCTGGCCCCACTCACACCCAGACAAACTCTCCCTGCCACCCCTAAAGTGAAAACCACACAACCAGGGTGCCGCCGGCCACGCCAAGAGGGTCAGGCAGGAAAGATCCCCTTGTGCTTCCAGGCCTCCATCACAACACTCGCCCTTGCTTCTTAAAGCCCCATTTTAGCCCATAATGCTTGGCAGGGTGGGCAGAGCAACTCCCATCCCGACCCTGTGCGGTGCCTGGGACCTCGTGGTTACTGTGAAACATACGTAACATTAGCCTGGAGTTACTCAGCCAGCTGAATCTGAGAGGATTCAACTATTAGTTTGTTTGTTTCTTTCAAATATTTTGTTTTGGGAGGGGAAGCAGTCCAGCGAATTTTGTTTTTGTTAATTCCCTTGAGTTTGTTTGTGTTTGGTTTCCAGTACTGTGGGAAACTTAAGCTGGGAGGAAAAAAAATGCATATGACAACTGAAATTTAGGAAAATGGTACAAATCGTGTTCTAGTTTATAAAGCCCTTTGTTTACAGAATGAATCAGTGAGTTTAATTGAGAGCAACCCTTTAAGTATTGTGTATCCAGCTTCTTATATAGAAGGTATTGTGGTTAAAAAAAAAAAAAGGAATAAAATCAGCAAAAATGCCTTAACAGTCATTTATGTCTTGTTTTGACAATATCTGCAAATCTTATTAACAAAAAGATAATCTCATTCTGCAGTTCATTTTGGAAGGTGCATCTGTCCAACTGTGATGACCACATGTATCTCTTATGTCTCATAATATCATCCTCATAACACTTACAGTCCCCCTAATATGTGTTGTTATCAGAACCAATTCTGAGATCCTTGTTTATAACTTTAAGATTGCTGAAAGAATAGTGTGTTTTTCAGCATGTTGTCATGGTTTAAATTTTTACTTTCATCACTCCATCTGCCCCCTGCTTGAAATTACTCCTCCCCACAGCAGGGCTGGCAGACTGAAGTATGTGCCCTGTTACAGCCACTCTTGTGCAAAGTGTTTTAGTTTAAACTCATTTTTATTAGTGGTTCAATATAAGCCATTGGACTTTGCATTGCAAGAGGTTCAGTATGGGCTTGTGTTCTCTCAGTCCCTCTGGGGAGGGGTAAAGGTAAGTAGGCAGTAATTTTTGGTAGAAAAGTACCAAACAGGAGGTAGTACCTTAAATTGCTGTAGGTGTTTGCTAAGCAAACTTAAGTTGTTGCCATTGTCAATTACAGCAAATCATATAAGTGAAGAGAACACACTGTATGCCAGGGCATACAATACTTAGTCTTCATCTTCTTTACTGCCATAAAATGTAGGGGCCAGTGTATTAAAGATAATTACTGTTTTTAGGAAGTCTTACTTTATTAGTCTTTCTGTTTGCCTTAAAGTGCCTGGCCATTGCTTTATTCAGATACATTGCAAATAGCAGGACAAACACTCTTTCTTGAGCATTGCTTTGTACTGTTCCAGTGTGAATGACTTTCATGGGAACAGAATATGAAATTAGTGTTGCTCCCAGTTACAGAAAACTATTACTTTGTAGAATATCCATTAGTTACTAACTAATACTTGTAAGCTGAGTGTGAGAAACAACAGAAAGTTGCAATTATTGCCATGTGTTGTTCACACTCTTTATAGAACAGTTATTAATACAGTAGTCTATATGCAGCATTTCTTAAGAAGTGAATGCATTGTGTTATTGGTGTTTTTCAATTAAACAGATGTTTTTAAAAATCTTTTAATAGTCAGAGTTTAAATATGGACTCGTGTCCCACTTATTGGTGGCATGTTTATGTTACCTTCAGTCATTTACAGGCTTGTTTTCCAAAACTGCCAAGTTCAGTTAATTTTCTGTTAATGAAACTATGCCTAAGAACATAATCAAATATGTTAGCATTTTAATAGCCTGGTTACCCTTCTCTTCTCACAATTCTCTTGCCACACTCTGTTGTTGTCCACATACTCTAGTCTTTTTGTGGTGCCATAAGTTAAAATATGTGCATGCTCAGTTTCTGCATTTCACCTAAAAAGCAACAGGTTCTTATAGGGTGCTGACTTAGTCGCCCGTCTGATTTATGATAAGGACACACAATTGCAAGCACTTTTGAAAAAACTGTGCTGGAAATGTATGTGCATCAGCTTCCTGATCTGTTGTGTGACAGAAGATGAAGATGCTTTTCAAAGAGTATGGTGATACCACTCAAAAAGAAGCAGTGTTAGTCTTTAAAGTTGCATGTGAAAATATGGAATAATAATCAAACCCTTGGACAATTAATGGAAGTCCCACTGATTCCAGTGGAAGCAGAACAAATGTGGCTTATCAATTACACACCTAATGGAAATGCCCACAAGAAGGTGTAGGTTGTAAAGTGTCAGTGGCACTCAGTTTTATTTCTCAGAGGGACAGGCCCTTAATTAAAGGAGCCTAGGACATAATTCTGGTTTTACGTTGGTATTGAATACTGCAGAGGTATGAGGAAAAAAGAACCTCCCTGTGCTTATTTTTAATTTATAAACCTGTGCAAAGTTCAGTTACCCTATGTTCCTGATCCTTTGTGCGCTTAGCATATTTTTTCTTTTGATGTTTGCAATGTACATGTGAATTTACATCAAATGAGTAGGATATTTTTTGATTTTATTTTTTCCTTTGCCATCCCTTTGCAGCTCAAGACAAAAGGAAGGAGTAACATACTAAAATGTCACCTGAAGTTGCCTTGAACAGAATTTCTCCAGCACTCTCGCCCTTCATTTCCAGTGTGGTCAGAAATGGAAAAGTAGGACTGGATGCTACTAATTGTTTACGGATTACAGACTTGAAATCTGGGTGAGTTCCTCATCCAGAAAGGATACCCAGCCCCTCACAGCTGAGATGTCTTTTCAGAACTGAATTTTAAAAGGTTCATATGCATTTAAACACTTTGAATATAGCTAGACCTGATATACTAACTACATTATTTTTTGTCTTACTACCATTTTGTAGTTTGGGAGACTTAAGTTGTCATATTGTTGGCAATAGTAGTCTTGTTAAAACACTTTCATTGCTGCTGCTTGATAGTACTGGTTTTCAGCAGTGCGATAGTTAAAAACGCTGTTCCTGTTGTTTACCACTTGCTTACTCAATCTTCTCTGTAAATTAAAAATTGCAAGTAAATTTGTGTGACCTTACCTGTGGGCATGAATATGCCAAAACAGGGAGAAAAATAACTTCTCCTTTATCTGCCCTTCCTCAAGTTAAGTACATCAAGTGGTTATAGGGCCAAGTGTTTGAAATAGGCCAAGCTACTCCTTTGATTTTTAATTCTGGAAGAGTTCAGATCGGTTTTGAGGTAGTGATAAAATTCTGGTATTCAAAAAAGGTGTACAGATAGACTTTTGTGTGTAACCTCTGTGAATACTACAATGGGAGAGTAAAATGTTTAAAATAGACTTTACTTTAGGGATTGTGCAGAGAGGGAGACTCCCATGGTGGCTGATAAAAGAGGACTTAAGGTGAGACATGTCAGAAATTGCTTTATTCTTTTAGAGTTGAGCATCTAATGGCACCCATTGATTTTTATTTTGATACTGGAGCTCAGAACCTGAAATTACTTTTGCTTAAGGTGTCCAAATCATCCGTTTTGTACAAACTATTGCTTGTGTACCATTTTGAATGATTGCTAATGTGATAGATCTTGAGAACCTCCACAAATCACTGTTGTTTAAAATGTAGTTCTGCTGAAAACTTTGTTTAACATGCTTCTGTAGGCTTTTTTATTATGGTTTCATGGAGAGCTTGGAAGGTGATTTTCTGGTGGTTGTCATTCCTTTTCAGGAAGGAGGTTTGAATTCGGGGGTAGGTTTGAAGGGAACTGTTCCCTCCCTGTACAGTGCTGTGGTAGAACACAGATTTGCTTGAAGGTCTAAGAAGCCATAACTTTGTTATTAGTGTTGACTGGCTTGACATTTAGGCTTGCAAGTTACGTAAGATGGGCTGAGCAGTTCTGCATCTGCTGCTGTCATTTCATGCTAGACCTTGCTTGCTCTTGAACTAGTCGTCTAGGAAGGCTGAGATGGGAGCTATCATACATTTTTCCTATTGAAATCTGAGAGAAAGAAATATAAAGAAAGTAGAGAGAAAACACAGCTGTAGTTGCTGGTGAAAGTACCAGTTTGTTGGGAGGTAGATAAGGGTTTTTATCTGTGCCCAATGAATGCTTATGCTGCTTGCCTTTAAAAAAATAGATTGAAATAATAAAAAGCAGTGTTTTCAAGCTGACTCTTTTCAGTGGTACTTTTAAAAGGTGTCTAAAATTTTTGGCCAGTGATCTTACTAAGAAAATCATACTTTGTTAAATCCTGAATCCTTTTCCAGGACTTTATTCTTTGAAAAACTATTGTCATCACCTGCACCTGTCACCCAAACCCAGTGATTCAAATCATATAGTAACTATGTTGAATGTACACACAAATATGGCACCTGACAGAGGTTGTCTCCTCTCTTGTTTAAAGACATAGGCTCAACTATATACATGTGTTAGCAATATTGCTTTTTCTTGTTCTGGAACATAGGAATAAAGCTCATTTTTGTCTTGGGGATTTGTTTGGCTTGAGATTATTAGGAGGTGGAGTTGGGATAATCAAGATTCTGCATTTAGTTGAGAATTATTTTTAAGGGGTTTTTGTTGTTGTTTTGTACAATTAATTTACTTAAAAGTATTATTTTAGACAGGGTTCATTAGCAATTGCTTGAAATGTCTTTGAAGTGTAAATTTCATGAATATGTGTTTTTAGGAAAGATTTTTGTTCGTTAGAAATAATTCACTGTTAGTCTATTTATAAGAGAAAATTTTGCATTTATGTGTCATCATGGAGTTACAAAGTTCTAGTGATTTAGTGCTTTATGATGCCGCTGAACTGACAAACAGTGTAAAATGACTTAACCTAAGAGGGATGCCTCACAGGGAAGTCCTTCCCATAACTGAAGATCTAGTTCAGTGGTTTTAACCTTTGATAGTGCAGCCTTTGGTACTCCACAGGCCGTTTCTGAGAGTCCCGTGTCAGTCGATAAATAGCAAACCCACTGTGTTTTGAGTAAATTTAAATTTGTTGCTGGATACTGCCTCTGAAGGAAAACTTCAGAGGTCTCAGAGAGCTCAAAAACAGATTGAAGACCATTGGTCTAGTCTCCTCTTCTGCCCTCACATCCTGAGCATTAGTGGAAAATAAATGGTTTCAGGGTCCTCTCTGGTCAATTCCCAAAGTCACCGTCTGCCTTTTGAGCAGATAGAAGAGATCATCTCTGGTAGGGTGACAATGGTCTTACCAAATTGATGAGGTAGAAATACCCACTCCCAGAGACTGAATGCCTTTTTGTCACCTCTTACCTGCTCCAAAGCGCAAATGGCTGGGATTTGCCTTTAAAAATAACTAATGAAGGAGGGACTTCTTTCCATTTTCTGTTTGATGCACAGGTACTTAATTTAGAGTAGACGATTTGTAGGGTGTCTTCAGCTGCAGGAGTTAATTGTTGTTCGGAATTTAAGTCTTTGTCTCCTTTTAACAGCTGAAATAGTTGTTTCAAGTCATCTGTGGTGAGACCCAAAACTGGATGGACCCAGTTTATATGTCCTAGCAATGACTGCAAGTCATGCAATGTTTAATATTGTTAGACAAGGTCCCTTTTGAGGAAGAATTTGGGTCTGAGTAACTTTCCACCCTAGATAAAGCCAGGGGGAAGTTTTCTGGATTTTTTCCAGAGCAATGCTAAACCCATGTTCTATTAATTGAATTTGTAATTTACACATAACTTCCGAAAGTTCATTTTTGGATTCAGCGGCTACCAGAATATCATCCATATAGTGGTAGAATATTGCTTTAGGGAATGATTTCTTTATGGGCGATATCAAATGCGCTATATAATTTTGGAAAATGGTTGGTGAATTTTTCATTCCCTGAGGCAACACCGTCCACTGATATCGTTTTGCAGGTTCCTCAACATTGATTGATGGAACTGTAAACGCAAAATGGGAGGAATCCTTAGAGTTTAGAGGAATTTGAAAAAACAGTCCTTGATATCAATTATATTAATTTAATAGCCTTGGGGCACCATGGCTGGAGATGGCATGCCAGGTTGCATGGCTTCCATTGGCTCAATTACCTCATTTATCTTTCGTAAATCCTGAACAGGTCTCCAATTTCCATTCTTTTTCTGCACAACAAATACAGGAGAGTTCCAGGGGCTGGTTGATGGAATCAGATGCCCTTTGTTTATCTGCTCCTGGACTAGGCGCTGTAAGGCCTGCAGTTTTTCTCCTCTCAGAGGCCACTGATCAACCCAAACTGGCTCATCTGTGAGCCAAGTCAGGGTGGGGATTCGCTGCCCATCAGTGACCATTGTTATAAATTTGTCGGGAGAGACAAACCCCACTGACCTAGAGCGTCTCTCTTCCACAAAGGAGTAGGCACAGAAAGAATGAATGGAGAAACAGTTGCTACTTGACCTTCCGGTTCTCTACTTAAACTTGGTCTGATACTTTGTTTTGGAGATTGGATTGCTCCTATCCCTCTAATGAATGCCCAGATAGTTTGGTTTCGCAAGTGTTGGGCCAGTCTTTCTCTGCAACAATTGTTACATCGGCACCTGTATCGATTAATCCATGCACTGGGAACTGTTTCTCAGAACCAGATTGAGAAATGTTAAAATTTAGTATTGGACAGTATTTTAACACAGGCTGTGCCCATTGCACCTGTGTTTCTACCTCTCTATGAACGATGTTAGCCTCAGACCGAAATCCTTCTTGGGCGACTTTACCTGCTATCGGTAAAACATGAGCTGCAACTTCTCCCTCTGGGATCTTAATTGTCTGGGAAGTTACCAAAACTGGAATGTCCAATATTGCTTCGGAAAAAGAAGCAATAAAAAGTGTAACAAATAACCCAACATCAGATACATAAGGACTACTGACAACCCAGAAAATGGAAAACTTGTGTTTTCTAACTTTAACATAGGGGCTAACGGACACAAACCTTGTTGAGTCAGTGAACCTGTTGTCACCGTTACTAATTGTCCTATCCCACGATCTTCTCCGTTTGTTATTCGGGGATGGTAGACGTTCTGAGGTAGGGAGCATGAGGGGCTTTTAGTGTCCTGGTGCCCCCCTTGGTGCTCACTACCTTGTTTCCCGAGTTGTTTTTTTCAGGGTGCTCGTGGTGATGACCGTAGGGAAAGCGGTCTGCCGTTCCCGTCAAAGACAGAGTGGCAATCCTTCGACCAGTGAGCTCCTTTTTCACATCTCGGACACAGCCGAGGTTGGCTCATCGGTCTTACCACAGCTTGTGGGCAGTCCTTTGCATAATGCCCAAAGGTGTTGCATTTGAGGCAATGCCCTGCAGTTGCCGCTAATACCTCTTTCATTTGATCGGTAGTGGCTTGCAATAAGGCCGTTGTTTGAGTGTTTGAGGTTTCCAGAGCTTCTTTAATGGCAGCCGTATTGGCTTCCATTGTTTCTTTACTTATTTGCTGCTTATGAGAGCCAACATTCTTGCACGCCTTAATCATGTCTACCGCAGTGGGATCCTTCAAAGCTCTTAGCACTGTTTGACAGTCCTCATTGGCATTTTCAACAGCTAATTTCAAAAACAAATCATCTTGCGATTGAGAGTGGGTGATCTGCCTTACTATGGCCTCCCTCAATCCTTCCACATTTCTTAGGTTCTAGAAACTGGAGTTGTGGTTAACAGGGAATAACTGCAACACACTGAATACATTAGTATCTCTAAGGCCTTCTCCATTCAGAGCCTTACTTTTGACATTCACAAGAGGAAAGAATTTTCTTTTTATTTCACCAGTATAAGATCAAGTTCTGGATTTTAGCCTATCATGTCAGTTGATTTTGATTTGTAAAAGGCAAACATATAAAGTCTTTAATTATTTCAAAAGTCAATCCATATATCATATTGTTTTATTAAAGAACTTGTTTTACACTTATTCTGACTTATTGCTGAGACTGACAACTTAGTTTTGTTGTGTTTTATAAACTGTATTAAAGAGCTGATGTTAGATTAAAAGTATGGAGTATGATGATATGTTAATTTGCTTTGCTTGCAAGTGTGGGAGGGAAATATGTCATAGTAAGGAAATCCTATTGTTTTGCAGTCTTTGAGTATGTAAATGTTTTATAATAATATGTTACAGTTCCATAATGTCTGTATGTTTTACAAGCTTATTAGACAGTACCAGTCTCATCAGACACTTACATACATTTACATCTCTGAGTAGGACATTCAGGACCAAGTACTATTTATGGGATTTATATGGCCACTGCTGATGCAGAGTGAGTAAAGTAATGTTCAGAGTACCTCTGAACTGAATTCAGCAATATGGCATGAAAACAAAAAAAGGAACTCTTCAACAGAAATAGTAATAAAAAGTTAGGTGGACAAGTTTTTGTAAAAAGGGCTCTGCAGTGAACAAAAGCAGAACCGGAGTGTTAGGTTGATTCTGAAATATAGCACCTTTAGCAGCATTGATTTTGCTGATAAGAAAACCCTGGCAGGCACCTCTGTGGCATTAATAAAAGATGTTCTTTGAGATGACAGAGTGGATCAAAGCATTTTTAACTCTTGCATAGGATATTACTTTGTTCTAGACCCAAAGAAAATACTGCTGCCGCTTGAGTCAATGCCATATATTGTATCATTCAGTTAATCTCCACTGGTCTCTCTTTGAAATAATGGCCCATCTTAATTAGATATTAAAATCTACTCATAACCAACTGAATTGTGGCTGAGGCTTTTTTCTTAGCATTTACACATATAATCATGGGAAAGATGTTGAATAAGGAAAAGTGATTATTATGTAGATTTAGAAATAGAGGACATTTTCCTATGTGAAGGCTGTTTAATTGTTGTATAATGTAGAATCCAGTTATTTAAGAGACTGCTGCTTTTCCTATGGTGACTTACAAGAGTGAAAAACATCGTTGTGGTGGTCATTGCCTTTGAGAACTCCTTTTTTCCCCTACAGCTGTTCATCAGGGCCCATGCTTGAGCTTAAAATTATGCTGCAAGCCTATTCTTACTCAACAGACTTGATTTTGTTTTTTAAATTACTTTGATGTGTTCCACCAGGCAAAATTTCAAAATGAATACAGTGATTTAAAGCTGCATATATTAAGATTCTTTTTTTTTTAGATATCCGCTCAACAAAATTTTAGATTCCATACTTATTTGGTTACACTTATTCCATACTTATGAGGAGATTAATTGTGGAATTTTTATACAACTGGTTTGTAGTAAACCATTTTGGTGTTCGTTTTCTGTTCTTTGCACCTGTCTGATTTGCTGTTGATTTCTATCTTTCTGCTTGATACTGAACTATGTGTACAATTAATTGTGTTCCTGAAAGAAACCTCTGTGAAGAGTGGTCAAAACAATGTAATTCTCTCTGGAGTTGATTTTAACTTACAAATTCACTATCAAGCTCTAATAAGATATTTATAATTTTATTGCCCTGCTTCCTAGTGAGCAGTGATGATTTACTTTTTTGTGTTATCAAGCAGACTGCAATATGCTTTGGTATTTCCCTTTCTTTTGGGCATTTCCCTTTTTAAAGTAAATATGCATTTTTATGTGTGTATTTCGGGAAATAATGTTGGTTTTAGCTGTGAAATACTATTACAATACTATAGCAGTTATTTAAAGCTTTTGCTTGATCTTTTACTTTCAATTAATTTAAATGGAAGGATTCTACATCAGTTACTTAAGGAAGGTTCACACCCATAATTCACAGTGGTGTCTGTAGGTAGGTTTTTTAACATAGATTTTGTTTATGTATGAAGTTTAATGAATCTCACTCTTCTGAAAACAATTACTGTGAAAGGCTGTTTAAAAAAATAATTGTGTTTTGCTTAAAATGTGTACTTGAAAGGATGTGACCATTTCCAGAAGTATAGTCTCATGAGTCCTTTAGTCCTTAGCTGTGTTGGATGTCATAAACTTTTACTTTTTTTGCAGAGTAGCTTGTTTCACTCCAGTTTCTGGTAACAAATACATTCTTTCTCTGCACAGAATCTTACTACTAGAAGCTTGTAATTCAAGTAAATTTGAGAGGCTGAAGCCCTGATGGGACAGTTTGAGAGAGTTGATGCTGTGGAGCAGTGCTTGGAACTTGAAACAGCAATTTTTCTATGCTGGTCCAAAAAGACTTGATTTTTGCCAAGGTTGGGCTCTCCTGCGTTTGTTTCTGAATGTTGAGAAAACAAAGGCAGAATGTCTGTCTGATAAAAGATCTAAGTGTAGGGTATACATTTGGTAATGGTTTTGTAAATATTCTCCACAAAGTGAGGCATTCTTCTTATGCCAGTTTTAAACAAGGTGCTTGAAGTGTTTAAAAAAAAAGCAAGCATGTGTTTGTCAGTTTCAAGTGAGTAAAAAAAAGGATTTTAAAATGTAAAGGTAGCATTAGATCATTGTGATAACTTAGTTTCACATTTAAAAGACTACATACATTTTCCTGAGATATGTTCAATTTAAATACAGCACAATATGTCTTTGCTGGTATTTTTAGACTGGGACAGTGAGTAACTTCCTCTTGTCTGACCTTGAAAAGAGTGAATGTCATGGCTACCAGTTTTATGCTTTAATTAAAATGAGAAGAAAGTATTTATACAGGGGACAACTGCTTCTTTTCTAGTTCGTTTAAAGAGAGCATCACATGATGTAGTACTAATGAGTGTGCCAAATGGTGTTGGAAAGATGTACCTTAGCAAGGTGTTTAAACGTGTGTTTTTGCTATTTGTGTCTTGAAAGTTCATTGAATGTTTCTTATAAACCTGGCTTATGTTACTGCAGGTTTCTGTCCAGATCTTTCTTCTATTGTAGTGAATGTCTGACTTATTTCTTTGCACTGTGCATCACTGCAGGAGAAAAATTTCCTAAGACTTAATTTTTTGTTGTAAAGGCAGCTAAAAATCTAGTAATTGGTACCTGTTCCGATTTCTTCTTTTCCAAACCCTTGCATCACACACACTGTTTAGTGTGATCTGGACAGACCTCTGGCATACCATGCATCTTGGTTACATATTACATTTCACCAGAAGATGAGAACAACTGGATTTGATTTTTTTTATTCTTCTGATTAGTAGGGAAGTGTATATTCCTGGGTAGCTGTTTGGTAAATTCTTCCAGTCTTACATATGCAATTATACTTCTCGTATGCCTGACTCTAATATACATATATGCATACTTGGCACAATATGAAATAGCTAATGTACAGTTGTGATAAAGCTAAAGCAAAATATTACAATTTTTTCGTTTTGCAGACATTGTCTGCTGGGTTTAGGGGCTTTAAAAATTTAGGAGATGATCAGAGGCTTTGTCTTGACAGACTGGTATGCAACAGTGTTGAAAATCTGATTCTGCCAGTTATTTTACAGCCAACAGAACTCCATGGCAGTACTTCTGTAAACTACTTCTGAACTACTTCTGTGAGTCAGTGATAATGAAGGAAGCAAACCATTAATTTTGTAAAAGAGTATCTGCACACTATTTCCTAGCTACCCAGTCATTCTGTAACAGTTTGGGAAATAAAAAATTGCCCAGGTCCTTTCTTCTAATGCATTGATCACTATGTAAGTCTGTGTAAAAAATTTCAAAGGAAAGTTTCATTGTTGTAGGAGTATCTTTTGTTGGCACTTAGGTTGACATGTCTCCATTGCTGCTCTTTTAAATGAACCTTTATAAATGTGTTGGTGGTCTTTCTTCTGGCTGATGGAGGAATGAATTTTTCTGACTGTTTGGATAACTCTATCCATCACTGAATTTGTGGTGTACATTTAATGTCTCAAATTCAACTGGAAACAGACCAACACCACCAATGCAATGCTGTGCCTGAGCTATTTTAAACTGTTTCTTGAGATACTTAGCTTAGGCATTTACTTGGCACTGCACTGCTCAGTATAGACATACCTTTGAAGCAACTGTTCTCTAACTGAATGTGAGCATCTGAAAAGAATACTTAGAGCTGTAGGTAGAAACCAACAGAGTTTGCTTTACTCTTGATGTTTTTATTAAAGATATTAAATTTGGTCCATAAGGTAAAGGTAAACCCCTTAACTAATCCATAGAAAAGTCAAAGTTGATAAAAGGGAACATACTTAGTTTGTCTTTCCTGAGAGAAGGGAATTGATGTGTCTGAGGCAAACCACTCCACAGTGTAGGCCACAGGTTCTTTTCTTTGTAATCTCTGGTATATGGCTGAGAGAACAAAATTAAACCACTGAGTATTTTTAATATTGTAAGATAAAAGAATCCTAATGAAATTGAGTTAGGTAAAGGAAATTGCAGAATTCCATGATGGTAAAGAGATAAAAATGTCAAATATAAAACCCTCTAAACTTATATTTTCCTTAAAAAAAAAGTCAACCCCAGATTCCTGCGCAGCACTGAAATAATATTTTTAAACTAAAAATATGATAGAGCACTGGTTGCTCAATTTTAGATGGTCAGTTCTTTTTTCAACAGAAAAACTTTCTGGATTGTTCTTATAGTTAGAGTAAGACAAGGAGAAGTGAGGGGTCCTTTAGCCAGATTTCCTGGAGAAAATGTAACTTGCAGCTATGAAGCACTGTAGGTGCAATTACAGAGGGGTCTGTTGTAATTTTAGCTATCATTTTGCTGTTTCTTCAGTCATTTTAGTCTATTGCATATCTTTAATGTTGTAGTCAATATAAAATAATGCTAGAAAGAGGAGACCTGCTGATATTTTTATTCAGGTATTTTCTTTTCATGGGCTTTCAGCTCCAGTCTTGTAGTATTTTATATAAATATACATAATTTGAAGTTGCCCTTTTGAATGTGTGTGCAGCTGCAAGCTATGGAGTTATGTTCTAAGTGTGGTGATCCTTGCTTGACCTAAGTTTCGTGTTCAAAGAACCTAATTTGTGGTTGTTGTTGTATTAACATAAATTTATTCTGAGAGTGTATAAGATTAGGAAATCCAATAATTAGAGATCTATGACCGGAAAGCTCTAAAAGTTTGCATTTGGAAGAAAACTTTAAAAACGAAATGTGAAAAGACATAGGATCACCAGACCCCTCCTAATACGCGCAGAATCATAGAATGGTCTGTGTTGGAAGGTCGTCACCTTAGAAGTCATCTAGTTCCAACCCCCTGTCATGGGCAGGGATACCACCCATATATTGTTTAGTTAGTTTGTTAAAGGGAGAAAATATATAAACCTGGACTATACTTTTAGTCCCTGTGTCTTTTTTCCTGATACCAACTCATTGTATTTTCCAATAAACTGAACAGTTCTATGGTATGAAATAAATGACTTTGAAAATAGGTTTGTGAGTCTTCACAGTTAGTACAGCCAGTGTTGTGAGCAATGCTAAATGACTTATTAAAACTGATGTTTGTAATAGCTCAGCTTTTGTGACTTGCTCTGTGAGTATGCTCTTTCTGTGAACACTGAAAGGATATGAAACTCCAGGTGGTTGGCTGTAATTTTATACTTGGTGAAGAGTGGCTCTCTTTTAGAGTAATTGAAAAGTAAAAATGTTCCCCGTCTGATTTTTCTTTTTTTTCTTCAGAAGTTGAATTCACAGTAGTGAACAGGAGAAACAGAACATATGACCTTATTAGGCTTTAACTCATTGCAGAGTAATGGATAATCAAATGGCAGTTGTGAAAATACGACACAGGGTTTGGATCTGTCAGGAGGGAGGGAGATGAAGTAAATCCAAAGGATGCATCTGCCACTCCCTTGTACTCTTCTCTAAAAATTTCCTTATGAGTTCCAAGGCTTTGGGATACAGCTGGTCTTACAATATAATGAAGTAGTGACTTTTCCTTGCCTGAGCGTGTGACAGAAGGGTGGTTTATGATACTGTGAATTCACTAGTTTATTTACCCAAACCTGCTCTACTGGCGTGTGTGTTATTAGCGTTATCCCATTGCAATTGGCTATTTCTGTGCATTTTTGATCATTCCTTTATTAAAATTTCCATTTTCTGTTTCTATTTTATTCTTTTGGGGAGCGGGTCTGTGCCATGTGTAGTTTTTAAAAAGAATTATATGCAATTATGAGTATAAAAGATCTTGCGTACAAAGGAAATCAATTTGATTATCAGCAATATTTCTAAAGCATGTTTGTAAAATCTGTTGTGTTGAAAATGTTCCTTTGTCAATTCTTAATAATTTTTCTTAATTGGTATCCTAATTAGCTCCCTGAGACCCAGTAATAATGAGCTCTCACCCTAAACTGTAGGGATTCTACAAATGGAAACTTTTTGAGGTAGTCTGTTCTTCAGAGCTTTTCTTTCAAGGACACTTGCAAGTATAACAGATGTAATGCTTGATGTTGCTTTTTGTGGTGGCCCTTTCCAACCTGTCCTGCCATGGTGACTGGAAAAGAGCTGTTCTAAACCCAGCCTTTGTAGGCTAAATGAACAGGGAGTTTGACATTAAAAAAAAATCAGATTCATGTGGGGTTTGTATGTATTTTAATTTAATGTAGAAGTTATCTGAGATTATTTCAAAGTGTATATACATGTATGTGCCCTTCCTCAGTTTCCCTCATAGAGGCTGGACTGAACATCTGCCTCCAGCAGAGGCAGCTGTACTTTGGGAGATTGCAACAAGATTGGGGCATTTCTGAAGGAGATTTGTAGTTCTAGATGAAGTCCCAGAGCTCTCTCCACGTGTGACATCTGCTTTAGTAAACTCACTCATATTAAGTAAATATACATTTTCTGTTACTATACAGATGCTATATTTGTTTTACTACTGATGGTAGTCACTAGATGCTTTTGTGTAGTATTTCTAGTGAAAACAGGTTACCAGTAGCTGAATTGATTTAAAATAGTTATTTGAACGTTACTGTAAAAAATTCCAAATCTACCTATGAGTACAGAAGAGAAGTGAGGGGTTGTTTTTCTAGGGTGTATGTTCTAAAAGTTCCAGTTAGTGTGATGAGCTTCATACAAGAAAACTTAAATGTATGTGAAGGAAAATCAGCCCTTACAGTAGGTGAACCTTTTAACAAGGATATTATTGACATATCTGGAGACACCTTGGAATTTCCCAGATGATAACTATGGATTGAAATGCTGTTGCAGTTATAGAATATCATCTGTACTAACAGGATTCAAAACCAATGTCATCTGTTTGCAATACCAAAAGTAATCTTTGTCTATAGTTTATACAAAGTTTGAAGAAACCAGCTGGGGTACAAGTGAGTTTTGTAAAAACAGTGGGTTTAGCTATTAGAAAGTTCTTTGAATAGTTATCAATTGACTTTCAGATTTTAGTATTTTAATTAAAAGAGGCATGTAAGTAATGATTACTGTAAATATAACTGGATTTTTATTTCTCAAAAGCAGTGATGTGTGTCTTCTAAGTGCAAGTCCCTCTCTCTCATATGTGTGATACATATGTCTATATAAAGAAGGGGAACTGAATATGAAAATTGGTTGACTAGACTATCTCTCCCATTTCAAATTTTGCCTGATTGACAGAATTTTGGTTGGATCTGTTTCTTTTCAGCAGCAGCTGCTCAGTACTCTTCTTGTGTATTTACAGGCTTCTAGGAGCCTCTTAAGCTTTGTGCGCTGCTGCAGGGAGCTGCAGCATGATACAGGTTTTCACCATCAGTGTCAACTCTCTAAAATGTGATTTTTGCCATTTTTCTGTTTCCTGTTGCTTGCAAAAATAACCTGTCACCTGCTGGCCTTCCTTCTACTCTCCTTCCTCCTCCACTTTAATTTTTCTTAATGCCTCTGTACATGACTTACCCATCTGTTGTGAATTCTGCAATTAATTCTTAATTAAATGGGATGAAATACTGTGTCTTCAAAGAACACTGGAGCAGATTTCCATCTACAAAAATTGGAGGGAAGAGGAATTTGTAGGCATTGACAAAGGCTGTTCTACTGGAGTTTAACATTCAGGTCTTTTTCTTAGCAAATGCCACATCAGAGTTTTGGGTGAAGTTTTGAGTTCGCTGCCTCTTATTAGTAACAAATGATTAACCTGTCTTTGCCTCCGAATTATATTTGACTCCTGCTGACAAAACCTTCAGCCTCTAAACCTCTGATTGAACTGTGTCTTGTCATTCCTAAAATAATACTCATTCATCTTTGGCCTCTTATATTATGAAAGGAACTTGACCTCCTTTTTCCTTAAGAGTATTTTTATATGACATATATAGGAGCAACTGGAAATGTATCCTAGGTGTATTGTGAAGGGTTGGGAATACAGCCAGTGGTCAGAATCACCTTTGTGGTATTGCTTTTTATTTGTGTGTGTGTGTTGTTTTCAGTAGTGTTCTCCACTGGGGTATCTCTCACGCAATGTGAAGCTTTCTTGGCTCTTACACCAACAGCCTGGTAAGCAAAAAGAAGTTGTCTGTTATCCAAAAAAGTACTGATCCTCCAGAACAGCAAGAATAGCAGCCTAAGGACCATCAGATTAAAGAAGCTTTTGCATCTCTGACTATTCTGGTTAGACAGTCTCAATATTAAGTTCATGAAATTATAGAGGCTAAAATTCTTAGTCTAATTTTATTTTGCTATTTTACTGTAAATTCACTGGTGATTTGTCTTCAAATAGTAAAGGCAATAAAGCTTCTGTATGATCTATGAAGAAAGAATGACTAAACAGGTTGCATAGTTTTTAATCAGGGAACTTGATAGTCATCAAAGAAATCTGACATGACTATTGGGCCATACACCTATACCACAAATTAAAAAAGGCAGAAATAAATAGCTCATTTTTCACTAGAGCTATTGCACTTCTGATGGCATTTCTGGATATTTGCTATGGTTTTATATGTTTGTAAGCAGTAGATTTTAGGAGTGACATAAAAACCAAGCCACTCACTGCAATTTTGGTATATAAAGAGGTGGATTTGGAGAGGGGTGCTGATGGATTTGTTTGGTTGTTTTTTTAACATCGTTGGATAGAATAACCACTCATCTTCTAGCTTTAAGGATTAAGGTGGTAATCACTTGTGCTCTTGTTTCACTGTGACCCTTTCAGTTGGCACCGAACATAATTTTGGATAATATCTTACCAGAACCCAAATCATTTAAAACTTCTTGTCTTGGGAATGCTTTTAAGTGATGGTTTTAGAAGACTAGTTATAGGAGGATCATATTGAAATCTAGGGTTATCAGAGTCCTCCTTATCATTGTGGCTTCAGACCTGTAAGATATCAAAGTGGCTTTGGTTTTTTTAGCTTAAACAAAACAGAAAAAGTGTCAAGTCAACAAAATAGTTAATCAAAAATACATTGATATAAGAGAAATCTCAGGTAGAATTGCATTCCTAAATGAGAAAGAAATTATTTTCAAAAAAAAAATGCCTTCTAGTGCACCTTTCATTATAGGCCGATGCTTTATGTCAAGCAGCCAAACTGAGTGACCTTCCAGTTTGTTTTTTTTTTTTTATTATCTCTTGGGGTTTTTTTGCGAGTGGTAAGGAATTCTGAACATGTCTAACCAAGCATCTGGTGCTGATAGTGACTTTTTCTTTGAGTAAGATACTGGTTCAGTTTTATTTACTGGGAAAGGAATCTTTTCCCAATAGGTCACAGACAATCCCAACTGTAGGATGCATTGAACACTCAACAACTTGTCTCATACTTGGAATAGTTATTCCATAGGGATGTAATATATCTCAACTCAAGTTTAATCTACTGTATTTGCTCATGGAACACAGCTAAAATCTGCTGTGAAAGAGAACAGTATTCAGCAGTGGTTGCTTACACACTCAATTCCATCTACCAATTTCCAACTCTAAGTCTCAGCACAACCCCTTTGAATAAGGCAACATGATTTTAAGCGATACACTCACGAATATTCCTTTGCCCTGGAAACTTGTCAAGTTGATGATTTTTTGATATTTTAGTGGGGAAACCATTGTGTGAAATCTTGTGATAAAGCATTAATCATCTTATGAAGACTAAGATATATCACTGCTCTGAGCATCAGAGCATTAATTTTTGCTTCCTTGACTTTTCTATGTAAAATATTGATTATTCAGATGAAGAGACTCAAACCAGTGTAATATTTTTCCATGAATAAAGAGGGAGATAACACATCCGTATATTATGAGATGGAGTCAGCTTCTGAAATTAATTTTCAACACGAGGTATTACTGTTCTGTCAATTCCCTGTGACGAGAGGACAACAAATCATCTTTAAAGACTTTGTTGCAAGTAATTCCTTTTCAAGTGTAACTTCTGTGTGGACCACATTAAGTAAAAAGAATCACATTTCCAAAAGACAAAAGTCTTACATTTTGGGGAAGACAGAGGTCGTGTTTCTGGGTCAGACTTGTAAAAGAGGTTCTGTGTGTTAAGGAAATTCAAGCAGGAGATTATGTCCACAGCCAGGCCATTACTTGTGGCTTTCTCTTCATATAGGGTCGCACTTAGACTACTACATAAACCAAAGTTTTGATTTGCCTTAGGAGCTTTGTTCTTTTACTGTTTATTCTAAAAAGAAGCTGCCTTCTTTCAAGTGGATGTATTTAGGATTTCTGCTTGGTTGCTCAGCCTATTGCAGTTATTGAAGTCTCTTGTGCAGCCCAACCAGAGTGATCTGGGTGGGAGGACAGAAAAGACTGTGAATACTGTCACTTTCCATCACTTCTAGACCAGTAAAATTAAAAACATCTCTAGTGCAATATAATAATATAGAAAAGGTACTTAATATTGCTTTTAGGGGCATTTACCATTAAATCAGGCTTTTATTTTAATGTTATAGAATATTATACTTTCTCTAAGTATTTCCAAATGGCCCATTGTGCTAAAAGAAAAGATTATAGGGTATTTGCAGGATCAGAAATTTTTGTGTCTGTTAAAAAACTAATGACAGTGTAATTTTGATAGTGTTTGAGAAATGTGTCTCAGATTGTGACCTGTAATACTTTGAAAGAAAATTTCATTAAATATTAAGTGATATTGCAGAGGTGTTTTAGAACTTGAAAAAAAATTTTTATATTGTGCTTTTGTTGGTTTTCTGATATCCTTCCTAGAACTGGCCTTATATGTGTCGTAAGCCATAGAAATGATTTGGAAGTAGATAATAGTATCTGTATAGCTGCTAAATTCTTTCACAGCCATTAAAACACCCTCACAATGGACACTCCCATTTTGCTGTTCTCACCTACTAAAAAAGCACAGCTTGGAAAAAAATTGAGTAAATAGTAAATGTAGCTCACTGAGTAAAAACAATCTGAAGTTACTGTACATGGTTTCCTTAACTTGCAAGTGGAAAGAGGAAAAGAGACTTTAGAGCCAGCATCTGGGAGAAGTGGCTGTCTGAACCGTTTGGAGTATGTGAGTGAGAACTGGGATTGCTCTGTTGGCCCTGATGTCTCTTTCACAGTAAGACAGAGCTGCAGCAATGACTGTGTTGTTTCTCATAAGGTAGGGTCGAAAGGTAGGATCTGAATTTTTTTTAATTTTCTGGCCTACCCATCTTTTTGATTCTAGCTGTGTGTATGGCCCAATTTTTGTTTTGTTATGTTGTCAGTGGTGTGTATTAAGAGCTCTGCCAGTGATCTGATATATAAGTTTAGGCAAGTTCTTTTACCTTTGTCTGCCTTCTTATCACTCACGTTTTTTCTAGAGTTGGCCAGTATGGCTTTGAACTTTAAGTGGCTTGCAACAATTGTGCTTTGGCTATAAAGAATGCTCAATTATATTAGATTTTGGAGTTATCAGGATCCCTAGAAACATGAAGCAATGAACTGCTAAGGGTTTCCAGTATTTTTGCTCCTGGGACCTGTCATATGCACAGCAGCTGACAGTGGTGAAAGCTTCAGGGACCATTCCTGCCAGTGAAACAATTTGTGTCCCTGCTTCTCCATTTGCAGCTGAGATTTTGTTTGGGGTTTTTTTGTATGAAAATATTTTGTTACATGATTTAAAAGGTTTGAAAAAGTTGGTCATCTTTGGCCCAGACACGGAACAGTTTTTCAGTGACTTTTCTACTCATAAAATGCTCTCATCACCATGAGACTGAACTACTCTTCTGGTGCTCCAGATAAATAGTAGAGTCACAGATCATGAATGTATATGCTCCGTTGTTACAGCGTCAGACACCTGATTAAGAAACTTGCTCACCTGAAGGCTACCATGAGACTTTTCTACAAGGGAAAACATTACTGTGAAATAGGTGAAAAATGAGTAAATGTTGGTGTATTAAAATTAAGATTCATCCCATTTATATGGTTGGCAGGGATAGGGAGCTTGTTACTGTGACATAGAGAGTTGTGACCTGCAAATTGTATACAAAGTAAGTGACTTGATGCCTTTGACTGACTAATTTATACCATTCTAATAGCACACTCAAACCAGAACATTTTGTGTGTATGTTTTCTTTATTAAAATGGGAAACAGTTGGCACAGATCCTTAAATTTCTGATACTATTGTGAGCACTATTGATCAAAAGATGATGGGCCTCCTGCATCTTTCCCACCTTTTCTGCTTTCCCAGAATCATGAGTATTTTTAATAGTCACAACATCAGGACCCTTTACTGTCAGTCATTTGTATCCTGTAGAATAATGTTAGTGTTTGCTACCATCTGTAACTGCTTAGCACATTCTTCTCTTGTCTTCATTTTTAGCTGTACGTCCTTGACCCCTGGGCCCAGCTGTGATCGCTTTAAGCTACATATCCCTTACGCTGGAGAAACACTCAAATGTAAGTTAAAAATTACAACTATTGCATCCTGGCCTTTCTTTCAGTGTTTTATATCTCATTAAGTTTTCCAGTGTGTCTAAGTTTATGAGTTTTGAGATGTCTGTGTTGTTTTCTCTTAAGGCTTCAGCTCCAAGAACACACAGCTGTGAAGAATATCTAATATTTAAGTTTATAGTCTTCCATGATACTACAATTTTAAAAAAAAAAAGAGTTCTAAAAGCCAAAAGTCACAACCCACCCCCTAGTATTTCTAATAAAATGTTGTAACTAAGACAATCTCATGACTGTGTTTAGACTCGCTTATAACTTGTATATGCTTTGTGTTGTCTGTCTCTTTTAGGAATAATCCTTTATTAAGCTCCAACAAAAGATGTCATTCTTTTATTTTATTAGGTATCTTTAAACATTAACTGGTATAATTGACCAGATTAGAGAAATGTGAATTTGATTTTTCTGATTTAGTGGTATTGTTAAATCCTCCTTATGCTTAGAGAATCTGTAGATACCTAGCACATTTGCCCACTCTTAGTGTGTTTTGTTTGTCTTAGTTTGTGCTTTGTTTCAAAGGATTGGAGTAAAATTTTAGTTTTGTATATTTTTAGAATGTAAAGTTTTGTAAACACTTGAGCTGCTGAAAAATGGTTATGTTGTTTGTCATCTCTAACAACTGAAATATGAGAGAGCATGAAGAATTTCAGATGAAGTAAAATTCAAGCTTGGCAATTGCAGATTTAGGGCAGCTCTGGTAAAGCCACACCTGGAGGGCTATGTCCAGTTCTGTTCTGTCTGTTACCAGACACATTGGAATGAGTACAGCAAAAGACCACGAAGATGACTGAGCAACTGGAGCATCTGTTGTAGGAGGGGAGGCCAAGATAGATGGTGTTTCTCAAGAACAAAAGGCTCAGGGCAGGTCTTACTAAAGTATATAAGTACCTGATGGGGTAAGAGGAAGCAGCCTGGCTCTTCTCAGTGGCAGTCACTAAAGGCAAATGGTCACAAATTGAAATACAGAAAATTCCACTGAAATGCAATAAAGAACCATTTTTCAAGGATGGTCAGAGTGGAACAGGTTGTGCTCAGAGCTTGTGTAATTTGTGTATCTCCATCCTTTGAGATACTCAAAACCCTGATAGATATGACCCTCAGCAGTCCTCTTTGTTTACCCTGCTCTGAGCTGAAGGATTGGACTAGGCAGTCTCCAGGGGTCTGTCCAGCCCTAGCTGTCCTGTGAGTCTGTGAAGTTATGCTATCTGGAGAAACAAATACTTGCTGTAAACAGAAATGGTAGGCATTTAAAACACTGCTTTTGTAGTATCCATTTGGACTGCATCATACATGTGCTGTAGCTCTCCAAGACATTTTAAATATTGAGAATGTAGTTGCATTTCTTCTGTAGTAATTTTTTTTGATCATTATGTCATGGATGAAAGCTCTTATCCTTTATGAACAGAAATCAACACAATTAAACTTCTTATGTACTGGAAGTTCTTTAAACTTTTCAGTTGGCACCTATAAGGGAAGTTGTCTTTCCCAGAGGTTTATCTGGAAGTTTCCTCTTGTGTTCAGGAGAGGAGCCAGGCTCATGTATCAGCCTATTATGACTATTTTACCTGTTTTAAATATATGAAATCATGTCTCAAAAGAACTAATTGTTCTTTCTTACAAAATAAAAATGGACTATTAAGTCCTAGATAGCAATTATTTAAGGAAAAAAAAGTGACTGCAATTATTCAGAATTGTTAGTAAGTAAAGGCTGTACTATACGAAGGCAACTACCCTGTGAAGTAGAACCTTTATTTAAAATTGTTATACTGTGTAGCAGGCTCAGCCTGTTGAGTCTTGATGTATTCTTGAGGTAGTAAATCCGATTTGAGTCTTGTTTGATGACTATGATCAAGATGCAGTTAACAGAAGCTTCATTGGATGGGATGCTTTAGAGAATGGTGTCATATTTTCTGTGTATCTGTCTTATCACCATATAGGGCCTATTTGCACATTTTGAGAGCTTTAAGTCTTTCCTTATTTGTTGTAGAGGCTAGAAATGTTTCTGATTCATAAACCAAAAGTAATAGGTTAAAATGCCCATATGCAAGTGCACGGGCATGCAGATTATAATAATATGCTAAATAAAATACCTAGAAGTATGATTATGCATTAAATTTCAGTATTGAGAAATTTGCTTTTTGGGTTTTTTCTCTCAGTTCTTGTATTTTTAGTATCACATAAGTAATTAGGCAAAAAAAAAAAAAAGTAATGCTACTGCTCTCTCCACCTTCATAAAACCCAAACCACACATTTTAACCATGTTACATATTTTAACAAGACCAACAGAGAGTAGTGTAAACAAGTGTATCTTTTTCAGAAGTATCTAATAATAGCAGTGAATTCAAGTAATAATAATCCTCCGCGTTTCAGTGTTAAATGTTTGGAAATGCTGTGAATCATTCAGTCTCACAGCATGTGGAATAAATAGTGATGTGAGCAGATTCAAGAAAGCTTTAATAATTTTGTGTTTAGATCTGCAATGATGGCAGGGGAAGACAGCCGTAGTGTGTGGCCAGAGATTTTGAGATACTTTGTTGTTGGCTGTTGCTAGATATGTTATCTTTCAAGGGCAGAATATTTCTGCAAAGGAAAGTTGTGAAATCTGCCAGAATAAAAAGATTGGCTGAAAAAGTTCAGGATCTCCAATGCATGGGCTTCAGTATGTGGTACCAAACACAGCCTGAAGCGTGTAGTTCCTTTGTGGTTTGTGTTACATCCTCTTTGCAACAGATTAGGTCTTTGCATATCATCAATCATAACTGCTGCCACTGCACAAACACCCCAGTATGTATCCTAGTGTGTTGAAAACTGTTGGTTTGCAACTTTAGGGAAGTGTAACTGCATAGTTACAGTCCTCTTTTTCGAAAAACTGGAAAATTCACCATTTCTTGAAAAAAGGAGAAAGTGTACCTGCAGGCAAGGCAGTGGCTGCCCACCTGTTGAGTAGAATAATTGTTTCCTTAACTTTGGTAACATCAATCATCTTGTGAGTTAAGAATGGCTTGTTGGCTCTTTAATGGGTTTTTGTAGATGTCACGTTCACCTTACTCTTGCATGTATTCAGAGCTGCTGAAATGTTTTACTGAACAGTCACCCAGCTCCAGCCAGGGACCTTGAAGATACCCACGATTTTATACTGGGGAAAATATTATGCCAGTGTTCAAGATAAATTAGTTTGTTGTGCCAATTCTCTTCTATCACACTTCAGAAATTTTTAAGTGAAGCTTTCAGGTTGATACTTTTCCTTTAGAGAAGAAAATAAAGTAAATAATATTTTTTTTTATTTATTTTCATGGTAAGAATGGTTAGAAAACTTGAGCCTGTTCTTGTAGACTGCCAAGAAAAATCTGAGACAGCCATACTGTTTTTATTAGTTCATCCAGCACTCAATGTTGTTGCATTAAAGTAAGTGCTTTTCTCTATATTTGAGTTTTTCAAAGCTCTTAATTTGAGTTTTAATTTCCAGAAGACTGTCTGGAATACCCTGTAAGAGGTTGAATCTGTATTCCTAGGACAAAACTGATTTTGTGTGGTATGCAGAGTTATCCTGTATTGCTAACTGCACAACAGCATCTGCTTAGTAAAGTTCATTATTTTTTCTGGAGAAGTATCTCTGTATTTTGAGGTGAAGTTCTGTAGCTCTTGCAGATATTTTGATCTTTGTTGATAAAACATCAAGGCAGATGCTGGTAGAAGTTGTCAGGATAAGCACAGTTACAAGCTCCACTAGTATTTATTGAATAGTATTAATAATTAAAATATATAATTTAAAATCAGATTAAAATTTTGTTCCAGCAAACCCTGGAATATCTTTAGTTTCCCTTTTTCACTCAAGCTTTTATTGCAGTTTGCTAGAAGAGTCTGCCTTTTTTTTTTTTTTTTCTCCCCTGTGCTCTTCACATTTTCTTTTTCAGGCACTGATGCCTCCTTCCCTCTCTGACCTTGAGTGCTGTCAGCTGGAATTTCACAGTGATTAAACAATGTATTGCCCTTGCGATGCTACTGTTCTCTGTGGCCTCTTGAACTCTACTATTTTCATCTTCTGTCTGATTTTCACTGTTTTTATGTGAATGGATTATAGGTCTGGGTTCTGCTCCTGCCACTTTGTTTTCCTTGATCCTGAAGAACATTTCTTTTGTCTCATTTTTTAGCTTAGTTTTTCTATTTTTTGCTTCTGATTTCTGTTTGTAAGTTTCTTATTAATTTTAGTTATGGGCCTTAGAGGAGGAAATCAGTTTTGACGCCTAACTGGACTAAGACTATTGCCCATCATATATGGTACATACCTTCATCTGCTTTTATTCCTGTGGTAGAACTCTTTCAGTAAGTTTTTCCAGTATTCCTATGGCTTTCCATTTTAGAGAAGCAGTTAAAACCGAAAAATATGATAAAAATAAAGAAGAGCTTGACCTCCTTGTAGCCCTTTTAAATGCTGTTTTGCAAATTTATTTAGTAAACACTTGTTTATTGTGCCCATAAACAATTGTAAAAGTGGTTTTGCAAGTTATTGTAAAATTTAAGATTCTCATAACCATGTTGCTGCAATTGTCAGTGTTTGGGGCATCATTAGGTTATTTTACACAGATTGTGGTTTAGTTGAGGATCTTTCAGCAAGGTCTTTTTGATTGCTGTAATTCAGATTATACTTAGGTGATCTCCTTACCTGTATCGTAAGTATCTTTCTACTGGGTCATCCAATGTGCTCAAGATTTTTCCAGGCAATATGTTTTCTAAAGTTCATCTGAGTTTTGATTTGCATGGCAGGAAGAATAAATCTTTTTCATTCAGTAACCTGTTCATTATCCAATGAATGTACCTGATGGGAATGTCAAAAGAGAGTCTAATCTTTTTGTTATATTTATTTCTTCTTTGAATACAAAGTTTACAACATTATTTTTCCCTTTTAAATAATCACTTTCCTCCCCCTTGTGCTTTTTGTGGGGTTTTTTACACTTTTCGTTATGTGCTGGACTTCTCTTGAGCAAGTAAATGGCAGAAGTTTTTGCAGGTGTAGGTCTTAAATTGTGTATTTCTACATCAAGATAAGTGATCTTAGAAGTATCTATGTACAAATGTGATCTTGCAGAGGCTTAAAATATTTTATATTAGGCTTCCACATGGGGATTAAGGTAGTGCCTTCCTACTTTACTCCTCTTTTCTCCTTTTTGGGCTGCATGTACTGATGATGGTCTGTGGGTTCCTTTGGTTGAATGTATTTACCCTTGGCCTTCACCTTTCCTTCTCTCATCTACCCAGTGTCTCTGTTTTATCTTCTCCAGTGTTGCCTGGCTTTAATTTTTACCAATATCTTATCCCTTCTTGTATTATCTGTTCTCATCTTTGTTCTCTTCAGTTCTAGTACTAATGTTTCTGAGAAAGCAGTTGCTCAGCTACAGAAATGCAAGTAACTGAGATTGTCCTGATGCCTTCGTGCTCCACTTGGAAGCCAACTAATTTATTTTTATTCTGCTTTTGCAGATTTGCCCACTTTGCAAAAGAACATAATTTATCTTTCTGTACAGTCTTACAGTTCTTTTTTTTTTCCTCCTACAACAGCAATTGTTAGTTGAAGTTAAAGAAAAAACCCGCCCACACCTGCAACCCTTTGTCCAAGACCAAATGAACCTATAGTCCTATATATTCTTTTCTTTATTGGAAAACTGGGACTTGATTCACTAGCCTAACTGTAGGTCTCTAACTGAGGTTCCTAGAGTACCTTGCTTGTCTTTTCAGCTGCTGACCCAACAGGCACTCATCTCCCTGAAAAAGCATGTCATAGCTGCCATGAATGTGTCCTGAGGCATCTCAAATGACACTAAACAACTTGGTTAATCAGCTGAACCAAGTTTGTGGAGACTGGATCTTTTGCAGCTTTGCACGTAGTGGAGTAGCTAGGATTTCTTCTGGAGTATCACAGGGGTACAGGGAAGGTGTGGGGGTTTGTTTTTTTTTTAATACAATCAAATACCTTTCTTTCAAATTGCCCCTTTATTATACAATGGTTTTGAGTCTTTAATGCTGACTTTTCTATCTTTTGTTTTCTGTTACCTTTATTTGCATGTGAAGTCAGAAATTAAGTTCAAAAACACCTCTACAGGTAGTATATTATTGTGTTGGACTTAGAGCCTGTAGAGCAAAAATTTTCGGGGTGGAACATAGTGACAAGTTGTCAGGTCTCTGTTTAGTTAATTTAAATCCTTTCATACTGCTGCTTGCACTGACTTAGCATTTTGGCTGCAGGTTGTAATGAGTAACTGATTATTTTTGTATCTGTAATCTTTTTTGTGTCTTTTGCTTTTTAATATTCAACAAGAGCATTGTTTGTATTTTCCTCAAACTGATTCTGAACATGGATTTGGTCTCTTGCATCAGCAGTTTTCCATATTATCTGTGAATGCATTTCATCATCAAGTTGCATTTGGGTTTCTTAAAAGCCAAATGGATTGATCTCCTTCATAAGAAATTCCATCCAAATTGTCCCTATTCCAGGTTGCAGTGGCCATACCTGTTTATTCTACATACTTGGTGCTGACTTAGAAATTCTTGGCATCAGAAGAAACTGAAGAAAATAGATATCCTTTCAGAAGTAGAGTTTAGGAAGTGAACTGGTATGCTGCTTCCTAATTTTGATGCCTTTAGTTAAATGGGGATGTTAATCCTGGAGCACTCCTAGCATAACATCTTTCTGTACTACCAAACTTACAGTGTGGTTAAAAAAGGAAAGAAAAATACCCCCCAAATGAAGTTATCGGATGGGGAAGACTGTGTGCAGGATAGGCCAGTGGTAAGCAACTGTAAGGATTTCAGAAATTTCTGTTTCAGTGTTGCACCTACCTTACTTGCTTGTAGTCAGTTCTTATTCCTGTGTTAGATTTGCTCATGCATTTTGAGAGATGAGAAAAGAGCAGCCCATATGTGTTTTAAAAGAAATTATAGATTTAAGTATTAATATATCTATCTTTTTGGGTATTGGGAGCATATTAACGTTTCTTTTGAAATTCTGTGAAGTAAAATATTTCAAAATTTAATGCTGGGTGCCCGAGGAGAAAGAAAGGAAAAGAAAGTAATATTGTTGGATAATGAAAAGCAGAAGATGTGTGATACATCCTTTTTCTTCTGAATTTATCTTTGATTTGATGCCTTTAACTTTATTGAAGTAATTTTAAATTCTGTAGTAGTATGTAATTGGAAATATAATTCCACTGAAGTAATTATTGGCTGGTGTATCTACAGAAGTGAGATAAGTATGGTCTGAATGTGAAGGTTTTGCTTGCCTTGTTCTTGTACTGGAATGGTCATGGTCAATAGCGCTGTGGAACACCACACAGTTTGCCTTCCATCAAGGGAATAAGGGCAGACAGAGTTGAAACACATGAAAACCTACGTGCTTATGTGCTGGAGATACAAGGAAAAGGGTATTTGTTTCATTTAGGTGAGAAGGGACGAGAATGCAAAATTATATTGGTTTTCTTTTTGGTGCCTTTTTTTTCTTCCCAGGTTAAAATGGTAACCATTCTCTAAGCACAATAATTTTGCAAATGGCTTTACTGATTAAAAATGTTGTTTTTATTTACCCCAGCACAATTATATTTGAAAAGGGTAAGCCACAGGTAATATCATCTAAGTATTAAATAAAGTGCTTGTTACAAAAATAGATATTTCTACTAGGTCAAGAGAAACTGTTAGCTTGTGACTCAAAATATTTAGCACTTTATATTTTGTAAGCTCACAGCAGAGACTAGTGTTAATATTTATGTGAAGTAAAACCAGACTTGTGTTGGCTGTTGTGATTGTTTAAATACCTTTTATTTGACTGTAATGAAGCATTTTTTATTATGCGTCACAGCCCTGCCAAGCAAACTGTTAACTGCAGTTTTAATTTCTCAAGGTTGTTGTATTTAACAAACAAAATTTTGATTTAAAATGGTTTCCCTTAGTCTGTAGCCTCATTTGTTGCAGCATATTTTTACATGTAACTTACGAAAACGGCTCATAGTTGCAAATAGGGCAAATTCCTTCCTTAGTGCTTAAGCCTTCTGGAGTCAAAGGTGTTACCTTTTCTGTCCTAGTATGGTAAGTTAAGCAAGACATAAGTGAAAGTATATGGAAGGGGAGAGCACAGAGCAGAAAATTTATAGAGGCGGGGGGTGATGTGGATGGACATCTGATGTGGTTCAAAACAAAGTTCTTTTTTTCTTTTGCTTTAGGAACTAGCTGAATATGTTTGGATTAATAGAATAATATTTGATTGAGGGGATGCTTTTTTCCTTTTTTAAATATGTGAAAAATTTGTTCCAAGGCCAGATCTTAGGATCTTTAATAGTAAGATATTGTATTTGACTTCCAGAGGAAAGTGACTGCTGATAGAGAATCACTTCTCTTTTCTAACTGTTAACATAGAAGGGGAAACACCATTTTGTTCTGAAATTCTTTGTTTTTAATGAATTGTCACCCAGCCTATGTGTGCCTCAATTGTAGCAGAATAAATTAGGGTTTGCATTTGGATAAAAATCTATAGCACAGTAGGAAGGAGAGTGTAAACGATACGTTTCTCATTTAGTTAGAATATAAGGACAACAGCATCATTTTTAGGTTCCTCAGGGCTTAACTATGGTTTCAGCAATAGTGTTATGTGACTGTATGACTAACAGGTACTGAAATACTAATTTTATTTGTTTTGAAGCCTAGCAAACCTATGTAGCTATATAACGTATGGCATTTTAAAAAATTATTATGTCGTAGAGAAAAATAATCTTGATATACACGTTGGCTTTAATGTTGATATATTTGGTCTCAATATGGCTTTTATTAAAGGGACTTGAGAGTTTGGATCTGAGGCATGTTCATCCTGGACAAATAGGTGCAATTTTAGCAATTATAAGTAACAGAAAGCCTCAAATATCTAAATATCACAGTGTTAATTTTTACTCTGGATTCTGTCTCTTGTAGTGAATAGTTCTTTGGTATCAGTAGGTTGTGAAAACTCTTTTAAACCAAAATATCTGCATAGCTGGTCACTCGCTGTGGATAAGGACTGATAAGTCACTGATTTAATGGAAGAAGGGGTGCGACAAAAGGTGATAAAGAAGAAGTATGAGCATGTCAGATAGGTAAAAGATTGGTTTGGCCAGCTGCAACATGATGTGCCTGACCTCAGTGTGACCACGTCACACCTGAGCGGTCAGAGGGGGTACCTTCTCCAAATGTACCACAGCAGGATATGCAGCTGACCTGAACCCCAAATTGTAAAAGTTTACCACCTTGCATGTTAAACTAATAATGCCAATTTTAATTTACTGTTATACTGAGCACTGCATATGATGATATTCTGGGAGCTGCTGTGAGTTCTGTTCACATCTTGTTGCAGTAGAACTGAAGACACTGTGGAAGGAAAGAGTCTGCAAATGCTTGAACCTCTGTGTTGCACCTACTGCCACAGCTTTCCTGAGGTTCACCACTTACTATGGAGCTTGCATTGATAAACACAGTTCATTGCCAGCCTTGCTACTCAGGCAGAGCCTGGTAGTCACCTCATGGCATAAGGTTCAATAATAATTTTTTGCAAATCAAATTTGGAGGTATGGCGTAAAAAATGCGCAGTTATTTTGATCCTTCTTTAAGCGGCCTTTTGTAGTATGCGGGTAGTTGGAGCGCAGGTCCTAGTGAGCTGAGCTGTGGTATATGCACTCTGTTTCATCAAGTCTCTTAAAGCAGGAATGCAGAGAAGGAAAGCACGCAACTGGCAACTGCAGTATGGGAAGTGTCTTAAATGCATCACACAGGAACCGTGGCAGAAACAGATACAATTCTTTCAGCACTGGGTTACCTAAGTCACAGGGCAAGGTTTTCTATTGTGCTGTGTTCTGAATTATTCATAACGTCCCTCTTCCAAAGCTCCCTGAAAAAACTAATTAAGGTGCATCGCCTTCAACAGGTAACCTCGAGTCACTGCTCTTATGTAGAAATTGGTGAAGTTGTTGTAAGGAGATGTATATTACATTTTAATTGCAATAAAAGTAAGAAAAGGGTTGCTTTATGGTTACATAGGAACCACCCAGTCTAGTAAGCATCAACTTTTCTGAATTCTTCATTGCTGTATTACAATTTAGGCAATCTTATTTTCTCTTACTTAATATAGATGCATTTTCTGTTGCAATTTTATGCCATTTCCTCTAGGATTGGTGTCTGTTTCGTTCTTCTTCTAAATTAAATAAAAGGGTGATTTTTATGTTGAGTGTGTTGGGAATTTTAACTGGCAGACCTCTGCTATTTTCTGCACCCTGTACTTGCACGTGCTCCTGACAGTTGTGAAAGGAAAGTAGGAGTGTGGACAGGAGAAACCCACACTGTGCTCTGCTGAGGCACATGATCAGCATGTTCGTGATTTGGAGCGGTACTGTAGAGGATACCTACTCCAGACTGGCCATTGGCTTCTTGGTCGTGAGCCTTCATCCTCTGCAGCCAGTCTTTACTGCATCCTTCCTTCCAACTACAGCCAAAACAAGTTTACAGAATAGCAGCAATTAAAACTGTCATGTTAAATGTCTTGAGAGGGTGACATCACTGAGCCAGCAATGTGGCTTTGCGTTAATTGTTCATCTAATGCTTTTTTCCAGTTCTACATTCATATTTTTTTAAGAAATAAAAAGTGGTTTAACTTTTTCTGAACAGAATTGTTTATAAGTCTTAATCCACTGATTTTCCTTTGCTGTGTGGCTTTCAAACAAGTGGTAACACATAGTAGGTACTGTCTTTTTTTTTAATAATGTCTGCTCCCTCACAAATCTGCAAAAGCTCTGTTTTTCTTTTGTATCATCATAAAGAGGAAAGAATGATTGGGAGCTAGGCAAGTAAGACACGAAACTTTTATTTTTAAAACTTTTTTCTTGAATTATGGATTTTTTAAAAAGCTCAGATACATATGACCACCTCTTGATCTCTAGGAACTCTGAAGCCTGTTTACTAGTGAAATAGTACAACCCAAATTTCTTTAAACTATCACATCAGTGATTAATTGCATATCTTGTGACACTGGCAAGATGAGAACTCAGTGCCAAGCTGTGATGAAGTTTTATATTTGTAGTTAATTTTAGTCTCTTCATTTAAATATGTAGTACTGCATTTCTCTTGGCCAGAATTTGGGTAGTTGGAATGATTCCTATTGAACTGTGTATTCTTTCTTCTAAGAGCTGGGGGTGTCGAGGAGAAGAGGGAGGAAGTGCTACAAAGTTTTAAAAGCTCCGGTGTTTTAAAGATCATGACTTTAGTAGTTTGGAATTGACTTTAACTTAATAAACAAAACACAGCCGTCTAAATAGGGTATTATTATGAAAACAAGTTCTCTTTTCAAACTCAGTGTTTTGAGGCTACCCCCAATAGTGCTTGCATTACCACTTGAGATACAAAGCAATAATGTATTTCATGTTTCATTGCTTGCAGAGGAGGAAGAAGTTGTGCCTCAGGAATTTGACTTCATCCCCCAAAACATCTGATGTTTATCTTGCATGTGAACTTTTGTAAAAATTACATGGCTATGTATGTGAAATATATTCAATGTAGCTATCAAATTCTGCGTTAAAAATGTGTGTCATATGTGATTAGTTTTTATATATGAGCACATATGTAAAAGTACAAACAGTATTTTCGTTTATTGCTTTTCAGGGGATATAATTTTCAATGCTCACTATCCTGACCTGCCACCAGATTTTATCTTTGGAGAGGATGCTGAATTTTTGCCAGATCCTTCTGCCTTGCATGTAAGTACTTCACTGAGAATTTTTCACCATGCGAGATGGCTTGACTTTTTTAGCATAAAGAAATAAAGAAAAAAGTAGCTTTTATCTCATATAAACACGTTATTTTCTAATGTGATTTAAAGTTGAATCCATGAGGAGGGGGGTTATGTTAAAACATTTTTATCAATACAATATTACCTTTACAATAACTGTTCAGAGTATCTGTAAAAACATGTCTATTTAATATCTGACCATCTTAAGTAACCTACCTCAGCAAAAATTATTGATAAATTGTGTCTTTTAAAAAATTTTTTTTTTAAAAAAGTAGCATAATTTTGTGTACCAGTGTCAATTTTTATTTTCTTGTGAGGAAGGATAGAACCAGGAAGTATGTTATGGGCACCACAGCATCAAAGAAAGGTATCTACTCATATGTGTTAGTGTTAACTAGACAAAGAAATGCCCTTTTAAAACGTGGGAAGGAGACAAATTAACTTAATGAGAAAATATTTGTATACAGTCTTATTTTATTACTATGTAAGAAAAGACACCACAACCTGAAACCAAGCATTTTGTTCACTAGTCACAAATTAGCCTCAAGTACTAAAGCATGTTTGAAGATGCTAGAAATACTTATGCTTTCAGAATACTTCTCAAAATTTACTAGTAGTTGCTAAAACCATCTTAAGGTATTTTGAAACCCAGAGTGTTTTTTTCATTTGCTCTCCCCCTCTCTTTGGACTCTATTCTGCTGCCTTTGCAGACCCCTTGTTTCTGGGTTGACAGTATTGTTTGTCAGTTGGATTTGGGTGTATTTTTCCCAGGAAGTGTGCAGTGCCTATGGTTGTAGTGTAGAGTTTAGTGGCTGTGTTGAAAAAATAATCTTTGCCAGAGACCTCTGCTGTAATTCCTGCTTGGTCACCCATATAGTGGGTCGTAATCTCATTTCTTTTTTTTTAGATCTAAATTTTCATCCTCTGTTAGAAAGTTGACCAAAAAGCAATGGACATATTAAATATATTTCATTTTATAGGCTGTGTGTAGGGGTATATATTAGTCAGTGGCAGGAATATGAACCTGGGAAGTGTCTTTTAATTGAACTCCTCCTTGCCTAGGAGTGGAGGGGCTCTTTGTCCAGTCCTCTCTCAGGCAGCCTCTCTTCTACTTTATGAGCCTGTGTCCAGAGCTCCCCAAAGTAAGTCAGGGGCTGTCATGTTGTGTTACAGACATCATGGTGGAGGAGCGTGAGGCAGCAGCCTCAGAGGTGAATACATCCTTGACATGTAACATGACAAATACTGCTTTTTGTTTTACCTTTATTGACTTCATAGTAAGTTATATACAAAAATCTTTAAAAAAATAGTTAGAATAATTATTTTGAGTATACCGAATAACATTTTTAAAAGGTGAATGTTATATTTCTTTTCTTTCCCTGATTATTTTCCTGTTAAGCTCTCAAACTCCTTTGGGACTGAGGTATGGTGCTGATGAGCAACTATTTCTTTGGGCTAGTTTATAGAAAAGGTTTTACTTTCTATGATAATTCTAGAATTGTTCTCACACTCCTTATTTACTGGTTGTATTTTTCCTTGTTTCCTCTTCTGTTTCACATTCTTAAAACCTTATCAGAAGTGTTCATATGTCTGCAGTTGATGTTAAAGGAAGAGGAGCACTTTTTAATGTACTAGAAAACTGAAATTAGTAACAACTGGCAGATGAAATATGAAATAAAGACAGTTTTGTGCATCTTGCAGAAATGCTGTTTAGATGGAGAAGCTTACTGAGAGTGGAACAGTGGTGTATTTCTCATTTGAAAAGAAGTCACTAGCAGTAGTGATCCCCAGGAAAACCTGCAGGAATAAAAATATCGTTATTTTTCTGTTTTTCTTTTTGACATTGTTCATTAATGATGCTTCTTTTGGGAGTGTTGCTTTTCTGTCTAAGCACAAAACAAACTTCCTGTCCTCTTTATTGAAAAGCAACATGAAGAGCCATTTGCTTCTTGATACATAATGACATAGTAACCAGTCTATTTTAAATTAATTAAAACAAACCAAAGAAATTTGCAGGCCAACAGTTTTTCTTTGGTTATTGTGCCTTACTACAGCAACCATTTGTCCTTTGTCATTCTCCTGCAGTTCATCTGATAGTATGGAGCATGTTATCTCCACCTTTCAGCTTTGGTCTATATGGTGTATCTTTGTTTTTGCGTTCACTGTTTAATGTTCCCTATGGTTTGTAGAGTCTTTCTTCAGAAGGTTGCATTAACAATAACTTACTATGCTGCATCTTTGAATAGCTCCCTTTTTTCTACAAATGCTAGAGCTGTGTAATGAGGATAATTTTAATTGAATTCTAAGATACAAGCAGAATTCTTTACTGCATTAGCATGTGTTTCTACTGACTATAAGTAAAATACAGATTAGCACGTTGACCATAATTTAATGCTCTTAATCTTGAGCAGTCTTCAAATACTTCTGATGCAACAGTTCCTGGCAATCAAAACAAAATCTACCATGCACAAAAGCATGTAGATGTTATTAAATGGGGAGTATAGTCTCCAAGTAAGTAATACGTGCTGTCAGATCTGTGGGAATTTTGACATTGAGCCTGCGTGTGCTGCTCCAGTCTGCCTGAGTGTCTTGTTTTCCAAGAAGTCATCACATGCTGTTACATGGTTTGAGTCAGGCATTATGCTTAGCTTGAAACAAGAACCAGGTACTCCAGATTCCTGAAGCTCGTGTGACTCTAATAGAAGCTGTCAGTAGACTTCCCTGAAGACATTTGAATGTGTTGCAGATCACTTCAGTCACCCTTCAGTTTCCATGGCCATGGGCAGACCTTCGAGTTAGGTTTTCGTCTGAGCGTGGTAACAGGTGTTCAGTTAAGCAGCTGTTAGCCAGACAGCTAAAGCAGGATTCCAGAAATACTGCATTTTAAAAAGTAGATGCTGTAGGTGAAGAGTTCGTGCTATCTTTCTTTTTTTACCCCAGAGAATTCCTGAATGGTTGGGCCAACATTTCAGCAGTGGGGTGATACATTGAGCACTCTTGTTGTTACAAGCAGAGCTAATCAACTGCGTTCCTTCATTACCAATGCAATTGCAGAAACAAGTTGAAAATGCTCGTTGAAACTCATCTCTACTTTTGTGTCTTGCACAAACATTAAAGACACTTGGGTTTGAAACTTGGCTTGAGTCTCAAGATGAGCACTACAAAATATGTGCATCATTACATGATTTACCAGAAGTAGTTACTCTGCTGGTTGCAGGATCTGATTGTGTGTGTGCTGATCTTCTAGAATGATGTAGTTGTAAAGCAGCTCAGGAGAGGGGCAAGTGGTCCACTTATTTTGTTTGTTGTATAATATTAATTACAGTCCAAGAGTTGGCTTCTTTAGGTTGGTGATGCTGTTCATGCTCAAAGCATTATTAGAAATAAAGTTATTTTTTTATTGTCATTAAAAATGTTTTCCAATAGAATGCATTTGATACCTGTATGTCTAGTAGGAATAAATAAAAACAGCTTCTCAGAATGTAAATAGAAAGTTCTTTCCTGCACTACTGTTTATTCATTTTGGATGGCAAGTATTAGAAATGTATTTTAAAAACAACCTATGATTCACTCTGTTCTGATTAAAAATGCAGTTGGCACACAACAAGATTAGTGATTGTGTACGGATGAGATTAATTTGGAGCTCATTACAATGACGCCAGTTTGAGTAATAAGAATTGTTTGTTATGTTAGCCTAGTTGATTGTTAATGTGAGCTAGTTAATAACTGAAGTTACTATTATGCAAAACATTAACCCCATTTTTCCAATGATTTTGAAGTATCTTTTGTTTGGCTAAGAGGAGACAATAGCATTATGCGCAAGGTAGCTATCAGTTCAAGTGCTTGGGTTTCTTAGCATTCTACTTCAGGTCTCCAGCTAGTCCTCCCAGAATTATTCTGCCCACCCATTGCTATCACAAAGGCTTCATTAATTAGCCTTAGTGGAAATGGAGACAAGAGCATATGAGCATTTCCTGAAAGCTACTAAGTGTTGAATATGTCCTTGTGGGCTAGTGTATGGTATATTCCTTGTGGGAGTACTTAATGCTGCATTTGCATGGGAGGAAGACATTGTCATCACAGAATGTCAGAGAATGGGCCGGCACAGTTCTCGTGCCAGTACTTGGCACTGGGAAGATTGTTTCCCCTTGTCTAATTGGTTATACTGTATACAGATTTTGGTTACTGTGGAACTGATTGAGTTAATTGTGCTACTCAAGTGTATTGGCTGTCGTGCTCTATGTCTTTTATAGACCAATGTTTGTTTTAAGTTCTTGTGTTTGTGCTTATTAGATTCCGTATTTATCATTTGGATAGATGATATTGTCATGAAAGTTGTATTGTTTTCTGTGTCTTTGTTCAAAGTCTTAATCGTTATTTCTATTGGCTGCTGAGTTAGCTTTTAATGAGTAGTGGAGAGATCCTTCCATTAATTGTTCTTCATTAAATGTCAGGTACATGAGACAAACGTTTAACAGCATCAGTTGTTCTCCTGCTCACGGGAACTACAAAAAAGCCCAGACACCCCTTATATTAACTAATGTTGTTTGAACTGTTTTGATTTAAAAAGTCTTGTCAGTTGTATTGTTAGTGAAGATGCAAATGTTTTGTGTTCCAGTAGGAAAGCCTCACATAAGGCAATGAGCATGATGGTTTTCAGAATGTAATTTTAAAGTTTAAAGCCACAGCAGTGGGCTTTCTTTGTCTGGGAAATGTGTGGGTAGATTTGAACTGTTTTAGCATTGCTATCTCTTATACTTGTTCTAATTTCAGATGGTAGCAGTAGATTTCATTCTTGGACCCCTAACTTGCTACTCTTGTAGTGAAAGCCTTAAATTACTTCAGCTTCAGTTGAGCTTGGGGAATTTAAGAAAATAAGATTGCAGGATTGGATCCTGCATGTTATTAGAGGAGGTTTTATTTTTGTTTTGAACTTATTTATATTCCCATTTTTTGTGTTCCCTTTTCAGTCATATCCTGACTTTGTTTTTCATGGTGTGTTTTGATTATTTATTTTCCAGTGTTATTTATTGTTTAATTTTCTAAAACAATCATGAATTCTGCAAACCTGTTTATTCATGTCTCTTTCTACTGATCCTATCCATTGGTATATATGGGGGATGTTTGTATGTGTGCACATGTATTCATGTATAAATACATGCAGTCACTGGCCTTGCTGAGGTTGGTCTGGTATGGACAGGCAGTGGTAACAAAATCACATTTTATACCACCAGACAGGTAATTTAATTCAGGAACTTTCCCAGCAGAAGAATCTTTTGACTGGTATTGTTGGCATTTATTGTATAATTTTTTTTTCCAATTTTTCAAAGAATAGAGATATGCCGTTGCAGCATTCCTTTCTAAACCATATCTGAAAGAATCTAATTTTGAATGTATTTGGATCTGGTTTTGGTGTCTGAGCTCCACACAGTTCCTCGGGGAATCACAAAATCACAGAATAGTGAGGGTTGGAAGGGACCTCTGCAGATCATCATTAATCCCTCTGCCAAGTTGAGTAAGTACTGGGTTTAAAAGGAGAAATCCCCAAAAGAGGATTCTGGCTGGGAATCCTCTCCTGGCATAGTCTGGCCAGCTCAACCCAGCCAACATCCAGAAGGCCCTTCTGAGAAGTCATACAGTGCTGAGAGCAAGTGTTGGGGTTGTCTGTGTAGCCATGTGGTAAAGATGGTGGCTGTACAGTTCAGCAGAAGGAACTCAACAGAATGACAGAAAACAAGTTTTTCCTGTCATTTTTCCATCCTTACTTCATTTGAGGCCTTTCTGCACTGGGAAACTATTCTTTAGTCTTCTTGTTTTGTTCTTCTAAATTTCTCTTTCAGTCTTGTTTATATTTGTCCTTTTTGTCCAGGATTGTTAGTATTTATATATGAGAGGGAGTTAGCTGCCTTGTGTTACTTTGTAATTTTCTATTCATGTAAAATCACTGCCTATATTTACCTTACTTTCTTTTTTCAAAACTTCAGCATTTCCTGTCTCAGTTTATAAAACGTGACTTTCTATCTCAAAGCATAAGCAGAAGAGAATATGCTGAGGTCACATGTTCTGCTTTACTTCGTTTCAACATTTTGGCTGGACTTTTCACCTTGTGAATCCAGAAATTTAAAAAAAAATTCTGCAGTTTGAAACTACTTATTTAATTTTGAGGGAAGAAAATATCTGTTAAGACAGGTAATTTTGCCTTTCTTGGTTAAATCTTGCTAGCGTAGAGGGCAAAAGTAATTCGATTAATTCTGTAAAGGGCTCTGTGTGGAAACATTTCCTTTCATTTTTTGGCATAAGCTTATCTGATAATACAATTTCTCCCTAGCATATGAAAAATCTACAATATTAGCTTTTAAAATGCAACATTTCAGTGCTGAAAAGACTAATTTTTGAGGAACATTAGGAATGTGCATGGATCCCATGACTGAAGGTTGGCATAGTGGAAGAAAATGGTTTTTTGCCAAGCTAACTAAAGTGCATGTGATAAAGGACTTAATCATTGTTCACTAGTAAGATGGATGAGAGAACATTTTATGGCTTTCCATTCATAGCATTGTATTTGGAAAAAATAATGTTCATTTGTCACATGAGTTTGACCGTCTTTTTCATGGTTATACAGTTAGATGGGCCAAAAGGTTGGACCAGAATAACAGGAAGCTTAAATCTTAATGTAATTAAGGCTGAAAAAGATGTTTAGGCTTACATTTCTTTCAAGCTGTGTCTGTTTAGTTTATATCTGAGTGCAGAGCCCTGGCCTCCTGAGTGTCTGGATCTTCTCTTGCATTCATGGTCAATTAATCTTGACTTCATAATGAATTTGCTAATTTCTTAGGTGGCCAGCAGTTGCTATCAGGCTTGAGAAAGACTTCTGTCTCTCCGCTAGAACCAGCGGTGTGTTTGAATGAGTATTCTTTCTTTTGCACCCCTAGGGGCATATCTGCATATCCTGAAATTCTGGTAAGTGGAGAAGGAGTGCTTATATAGCTAGGTGTTATTCTCATCTGAGTGCTGCAGTATGAACACCAGCAACATTTGATTGCTGGAGTTTCTGCATGGCATAAGGGATCACTGGCATACCTTCACAGCCTCACTGTTCTCTGACCCTGAGGACCCTGGAAACTGGAAAGGGTAGAGGTGGGAAGAGCTTGCATCCAATCCTGGATGTGAGAAAGAAGTGAGCAGGCTGTTAGTGAGCCAGTACACAAATCAAAGTTTATGCCGTGCCTAAAACTATAGTCAAAACTCTGTTAGGTAGCTTTGCCAGTATGCTTTCTTTTTATTCTGTTCAGCAAGGGACTTTTGCATGAGTGAAATCTGAATGTATTTCAAAGTTAGTTGTTTTGTTTCTTAACACCCTTTATTTTATTTTGGGGTTTATTTAATTTACTGGTCCAGTTAGGTACTCTCTATTTTGGTCTTCCTGGTCTTACTTCAAGTTCTCAGGATGTTTGTCGTAGCTTTTGTGAACTCATTAACTTTATTAGTGCTAGGCAATAGATTTCTTTATGGTACTTAGCCCACATGTTTCAAGATTTCCTTTGGAAGTCCATTTAACATCTTATGGTCATCCAGTCTGCTTATTTTGTAGGCCGTGAGAATATCCCATCAGAGATACAGTCAGTCTGTATTAGTGCCTTGTACTAATGTATCTCACCTTAAGGATAAGTGAAGTGCACTAAAGTGAACAAGAGAAAAATCTTAAGTTTTGAACTGTGTGCTTAAGTGAAATAAACTGGGGTGAGGAAGGCCTTTGAATATTCTTTGAGGAGGCACTGAATATGCAGTTATTCTTGTAGGCAGTGACTCAGTTGGGTCTGTGACTTGCTCCCTCCCAACATCAGATGTTCATGCTGCCGGATGTTTTCAGAAGAGCAACTAACAGTCCATGAAGATGAGACAAAAGCTGCTTCCTTAACTCTTTTCCATCAGTTTTCAGAGACTCTAACCACTTTCAGGGACTTCCACCATTTATCATTTAAGAAGCTTTGCCTGGCAATTCTTCTGCTACCTGTTTTGACCTAAGCAAGCTGAAGACTTCCTTGGGTGGAGGTGTCATGTTAGAGGAGAAATTCATGCTTCAGCATAACTTCTCATTGGCACTTACCTGACACTGATGGCTAAATGTGTTCCTTTATTTGCATGTATATGTAGGTAATTCTTTATTGTGAGGGTGGTGAGGTGCTGGAACGGGTTGCCCAGAGAAGTTTTGTATTCCCGATCCCTAGAAGTGTTCAAGGCCAGGCTGGATGGGGCATTGAGCAACCAGGTCTAGCAGGAGGTGTCCCTGCCTGTAGCAGAAGGTTGAAACTAGGTCATCTTTAATGTCCCTTTCCACCCAAACCATTCTGTGATTCTATGATAGATAATATAGCTGCTTTGCAGGAAATGTAGTCCTTACTAGTTGTAAGGGTGGCATAATGAATTCAAGCATCTCATTCACTTTTAAATCATAGTTTATACCAAAAATGTAAAGTAGAGCATCTTTTATGTGGAAGTTTGGGAGGGCAATGATAATGTGTTGGTATTTGTAATCTTTTAGTATAAACCAGCCAATTGATAATGTAATTATAACTATTTTTTGCTTCAGTTTATTAAAATATAGTAATACTTTACTTGAGCAATGTTTAATTAAAATTTGGGAAAAAAACATTATTAGAGAAACTGGCAGAAAATTAAAGGATTCTGGCCCTTACGTGTAATGTTACTGGCACAATACACTCTTCTTCTTTACAAGAACTCTCGAACAGTAAGAAATGGCATGTCTTGACAGCAACAACTTGTTAGCTTTCTGGAAACACATTTACGAGTGGTTTTATTTGTTTGGGTTTTGGTGGGTTCTTTTAGAGAGAAGATTGACTCTAGCACAGTCTTCCTGAATTGAGAATACATTTAAGTGGTATGTAGTATGCCCATTGAATTCACATTGTTGTGCCATTATAATTCATTTTCCTGTAGAGAAAGTTGGTCATTGCTTATGAATATGCAAACAGAACAGACTTTTAAATTAACTGATTACAGAAGGTCAGTTAGAAATAGTCATTCTGTCTGATAATGCAGTTTCATATTTGATTACATTCTATACTGTGAATTCTATTATAATTTGTAATTGTACTTTTCTGCAATGGAATTAGTTTAAGTTTGGTGCCCTGCAGGATCTTTCCTTCAGAAGATATTGTTGGGGCAAAGAAATGTCTTTGCTCTCAGAGTAATTTTCAAAAGAGGTATTCATTTCCCAAATGGAGGAGGGCTCAAGTTGTATTTTCTTTCCTTTTTACTCGGCTAAGTTTCAGCCTATATTTGTTTCAAAACTTCTCTTTGTTTTATTCATTCTTTACATGCCTTTATGTCTGCATTTCCTTGTTATCTTCCATTTCAGATCCTTAGGCATATCTGCTCTTTTTTTGAGATAACTTCAGAAATATAGTTTAAATTTAGTCAGCATCTTGAGTCTTTTGTTTGCAGTAAGAGTGTTCATACAGTTTTACATGAATTTTTTTCATATACCTGTCTTCCCAGAGATGCAGCTTTTACTTGCATAAAGGAATCAAATGAGTGTCCTTATGCTGCCTATTTGAGAAGAGAGAACTAGTTTGCAATGATTTGCCCTGTGTGGTACAGAAACAACTTTGATTTTCAATGTCTTATTATTTACACAATAGTATTTAGTAAATGTCTACTTTAGGGACTGTATTTGCAAAGCCCTGTAAATTTTGTTGTAGTACAAATGTGAAAATAGAGATGGCAATACTGCTTGGCCAGTAAGATCCACCAACATACTGATTTTAATTGATGGGATTTTGGGAGGAGAAATAATGGTTAGAAAAAAACATTTCTGCATTTGTCACCCAATGATAAATGCTCAAGGGATGTTAGTGGACGCTGTCCAAAACATTAGCTGTGAAGGTTCTGTCTTTTTGCTGTAGCTAAAATTACTTATGTTGACAGGAAAGGAAAATCCACGAGAACTGATAAGAGGGAAAGATTTGCTATTTAAAAGCGACTCTTGAGGTAAAACCTTAACAGTGGCCTGTTCTCTGGTCCACCGGGGGTCTGAGGAGTCGTTCACACTACCACCACGGCATGATAAGTGAGTCTTTAGGTAAAAGATACATGTGCATAATGCCTTATGTGGAAATTGATCTTGTCTTCATGCGTTGTTCCTTTTACTTGCCATGTCTAGTTAAATATGTATGCCTCTGGTAACTGATTCCCAAGGGAAAAAAATGCAATGCACTTACATGGATTAACTAATTATTGGTGTCTTGGATTCCGTTTTCCAGAATTTACATGTTCTGAGGGAATTAAAACATTTCTTCTCAGAACAGGTAAAAGTACCATCTGCTTTCTGAGAGGTGTACTGAGAGGTCTGGAAAGGAACAAAACTTGCTCTAATCCCTTAGCAAAGTAGGACAAGAAACGCTTATGTGTGCCAAGTTTTTCAGAGATTAATTAGATAGTAGGCAGTTGTAGCTTTTAAGGGTCTGATTATCTTGTAAGAGAGCTCTGTGGGAGAAACAGGCAGACTTTATCAGGAAGAGTGCACAACTTAAAAATGTTCTCCTGTGCTCAGCTTCACAGATTCTTCTTTGACATACCAAGATCAGCTGTCTCTTGACTGGAAAAATTAGTACTAACTTCTGGAAGTTGAGTCCATTCCTTTTTCAGGTGAATGGTACTCGAGAGGCAGTGGTTCATTTATTCTAGGTGAATGCAGAGGAGCATTCTCCAATCCAGTGTCAGATTTGCTGCGATTTATTTTAGAGTTGCTTTGGGTATCACATCATTAGTCAAGGATCACACTGTGTAGCCAGTGGAGGAAAAAAAAGAAAGAGGAAAATAATTTTATATAAGATGTAAAGTGTTTTTCTGAAAGCAGAATGAATTTCTTAGTATGTAGTTTTCCTACACCGTATTTTCATGCTAATTCAAGGCCTTCGGGTATTTGGGATTTTGACTAAACATTTATAAGTTATTTTAATTTCTGCATCCAGTTTTCACAGCCACTTACTAAAAATAAAACTTAAAATAAATACTGACATTCCCAAGCTTCAGTTTGTGCAAACTTTTTATTTGTTATGCACAGTAGCTAGTAGAGCACACTAGGTTTCTAAGTTCTTTGGTTGTATTTGCAATGATAAAAGTGCTCCTGAGTTGAACTGTTTTTATGAAATGTTAAGTTTTCATGTTCGCTTGGGCCCAAAAAGGATCATTTCAAGCAGATCACTCCAGAAAGTTGTTCCAGTGGTGCTTTGGGGGAGAGGGATATGAAGAACCTGTGAAAATAAGATGACAAGTAGATGGCATGTAGGTTTACAGTGATTGATTTGAAGCTGCAGCCTGTAGGATGTTTAAGTGCTGGCTGCTAAGAAACTGAAGCCTTTGAAGTTGTTATAACACTCCAGGCCTGCAAATACTGTGAAAAATATCTGTTGATAGAAAGATGTGAGCATATGGTAGATAATTATCCTGTGCCTTTTTCTGTGAGCAATTTCCCTGTGGTGGCCTATGAAGACTTACAGCAAAGCAGGGACTGAAACCAGATATGCCCATTTCTAGACTAATATCGTAACCACTGGGCCCATATCTTCTCTGTATTTATGTGGAGGGTAAGTGTCGATATCACAGTGTGATCTTTCTCATTTCAGGTAAAAAGTCACATTGGTACTGATTTTTAGCCACTGTAGGATGCAAGTTGTGTGCATGTCATATGCAGAGATATAAACAAAATGCAAATCTGTACTTAACATTATTCTTTATGATAATTCTGGATGAAAGATTCTATAGAAATGCATTACCACTGTTACGGGCTTGGGAGGTTTTGTTTACTGACATTTTCCTATGAAAGTTAATTTCATGCTTAGAAATATAAAAGTACACTAACTTAAAATAAGATCTTGCTGTTATTTCCTGTAGTATAGCCAGGAAAAACAGTTACAATCTGTCTTCTTTAAAATCACATTCCTGGAAGATATTCTGGCAACCTGGATATTTAAACATATTTCAAAGAAAAACAACTTCAAGTCAATTAGAAATTGCTGCTGTATTTTCTTTCTGATAGCATGGAATTATAGTTTGCTGAAGACATTGTCTGGAGTTGTGAAATAAGCAATAACCTGTGAAGGGGGCTATGAATTACCAGCTTTATTGAACATGAGGTGCATTGTATCCTGAAAAGATGGGGGAATAGGTAATCACAGACACTGAGTAGATTGTATAGGTTCTTGATTAGCTCTTTTTGAAGGATTAAGGAAAGGCTACAAAGCACAAAATGTTACAGAGAAAAATTTAAATGTGGTTTCTTTGCCAAAAGTTGAACAGTATGGCTGCTTTGGAAAGTTGAACTCTACATGTCTTTGCTAGTAGGGCTGAGAAGCTACTTCATTGGGGGTCTTTCACATGCCTCACCTGTAAGAACATCTCACTAGAACTGATACTGTCTGGCTGCAAATTTACCTTGTCTCTCTTGGAAATCCAGTTGTGTCATTGCTACTCATTTAAATGAGTTACTGTTGAAATGGCTTAAACTGCACTCTGTGGGTGGCCTTAAAACAGCTTTGCTCTGCCTCTTTATACCATGAATTAATTTTCTCAACTCTTTGGTTTTGTCTGATTTTCAAAAAACCTTTTCCCATCAAACCGTTAACTTACTGTGCAGCCAGCTTCTGTCAGGAAGCAGGATCAAGAGCCAGTGAATTCTCAGATTGACTTTGCAGCCTGAAAACATCTGTAGGGTCATGTGTCTTAGTGAAAATCAATGCTCTTTGGTGAGATTGTTTAATATCTAGCAGTTCATCAGAACTCCTGAATCACTTGGATTTCTGCAAGACAGATGCAGTTTCCTGGATATCTATGGTCTGTTAATCTCTGTGTAATAAACGAGTATTATTTTTCCATTCAACTGCCACATCACATGAGCTGGAGAGCAAATTTAGTGGATGTACATGCTATTGCTTGGTTATTTTAAGGTCTAGATTACTGTTTTCTCAAAGACCTTTCTTGAAACTTAGTCCAATAATAAAAAAAAGTCAGCTATTGCCTGGGAGACTTCTGCCACAAAAGAGTATTTAACTTACTTAAATGGCTTGCTCATGGATTAAATAGTTATTGGCCATCTTCTGTATGACAATAGCTACAACTATGTGGGGAACGATGCTTCTGGAGTTGGGTCTCTGTCACATGAAGTTCTACATTACTTTTTCTGTAAACCATTTCAAATTCATTACTGTTTAGGTTGGATAGTAGAAAGAGGTTCTTCCCCCAGAGGGTGGTTGGGCACTGGAACAGGCTCCCAGGGAAGTGGTCACAGCACCAAGCCTGCCAGAGTTCAAGAACCATTTGAACAATATTCTCAGGCACAGGGTCTGACTCTTGGGGATGGGCCTGTGCAGGGCTAAGGGTTGGACTGGATGATTCTTATGGGTCCCTTCCAACTCATCATGTTCTGTGATTCTGTGGTCACTGAATTCATTCTCTAGTTGAAAAAATGGGGATTAGCTAGTTGCCACAGATTACATTTACCAGGCTTTTGTGTTCATAATATATTCGTAATCATTTTTGTATGTTACTAAACCTGCTACTAAAATATGTTTCTAAAGATGAGGCAACAACGTATCTTTCAAGAAAATACAAGTTACACAAGTCGCGATATGGACAAGCAAAAAGCCATTAAAAAAAAAGTTGAAATTAAAAATCAAAATGTTGAAATTAAGATCTGAAACATGAAGTTACTCCTAGTTTTAGTGGAGATCATGGACAGACATTCAGGGAGTCCCTAGACAGAAGAGAATTGTTTAATTGAGCCTCCACCTGTGTCTTAAGATATGACAGGTAAGTTCTTCAATGATACACTGCAATGATGATAACATCAAAGATGGTCATAAACCAACCTGAGATGTGCATGTAGGCCTTCATGGCAGATGAGCCTGAATGCATAACTAGTTGCAGATGTACAGTTTGGGTTGATTCATATTTCTGTATTGTACAGTGGGCCATTTTCAGTCTAGCTGGCTAGCTATTAAGTAGCCTAGAGTTTGCACGCAGAGTTCACTTAAAGACACCTATTGACAAGGCAAGGAATTGTATCCAAGTCTGGATTTCTTTATTTAAAATGCATTAGTGATTGTTCTCTTTGATTAACTCTCTGGAAACTCTGCAGAAATCCCATTTCAAATTAGAGAAGATTTATCGTGCGAAATATGTAACTTAGTCGGTCAATACCACAGTCACTATTTTCTACGTAAAAGTCATTTTAATCACAATTTTATGGCAGATTCAGATAAAAACCTCTCTTTTCAGCATGCATGTGATTTTGGTAAAATGATGTGAATGTATAAATTTGTGAGCAAGGCAGAAGGAGATTTTCATAGAAGCCACAGAAAGGAACAAGTCTTTTTCTGTATACATATCTGCTGGTTATTTCTTTAATTGTGTTTTTCATACCTTCTTGACTTCAAGAATCTGTCTGTGGTTGAATTTCCAGGGTTTTTCTCAAGTTGTAAGAACTAAACCTCATAATTTGGAAGTTACATTCAGAGCTTAATTCTTGTACAAGATGTGAGTTTTGTAGCAGGACTTGAAGCTGTGGAACACAAACACCAGAAGCTCATTCTGTTCTTCTAATGTTTTAAATATTTTTAAATAAAGTCTATTAAAAAGCTGGATTGGCTAGGGCTGGAATGCAGCCTTCAGGCAAACAATCAGAAAATGAAACACACAGGCTACTACTCTTTTTGCTACAAAGCCTTTAGTTTAAGATTTTGCTGATTAAAACAATTTCCAAAGTCTAATAGTGAATACAATACTGCATTGCTAAGTAAAATCTTATTTAGAAGATCCTTTACCTCTAAAGGAGGTGGTCAAGTTCCTGTTGGAGGGACACTCATCAACTGAAGTTGCAAATACTTACACGTTCTCAGAGGGATCTTCATAATGCTGAAATTGTCGCAGTGAAGACAGTCTAAATGGGATAAATGGCAAACATCAAATTCTGCCTTAGGTTTCAACAGGTATGTTACAGGCATTTGCTTACTTTGATTTCAAAACTAGAAGGAATCTTAAAGAAGATGCTGTTTGAACCTGAGAACATGGTAGCACATATTTTGATATACTGTTGAAATTGGACCACAGTAAAATTGTTTAAAAGTGTTTTCAAGTGAATGAACATAATGCTTAGGGCAAATAAAGTACACTAAGAAATGGAAAAAAAAATTCATACATAAACATGACACTGTATTCAATAGCGTTTGTGTTAAAATTTATGAGTTTAAGTCTTCTGAAAAGAACAGCCCTTCTGCAAATTTAATAAACTGAATAGAAATATAATGGCCAATTGCCAAATAGCAAGCAATACAATAATATCATTTTAAAGCTAAAAATTGTTTATATAAATCAGAACTTGTGCTACAGAAAATTTGTATAGCCATTGTATGTTTATTCTTTCATCGGGGAGAATACATTGTAATTCATATATGTACAGAGCCTGTAGTTGAATTTTTCTCCAGGTGATTTATTTATATAGCAAGTTTTTACTTTGAAACATAGTTACTGAATGAAAGGTGTTTGGTAAGTATCCTACAGTCAAATCATTAATTTTAACTCCTGTAGCTTTAAGGCAATACAGAAAAAACCAGTTTTGATGGCGTGTTCTTGAATTCTTTGAAGAGAGAACTACTCTAGCTCTGTGCTACAAATGACAATGGATTTCCTCTTGCTCCTTTTTTGTTATGTAGTGTAATGTTATTTAAAAAAACAAAAGGTTCAGTTGCATTTAGGTCAGCTATTAAAATATTGTTGGTCATTTCCTTTGACAGAACATTTCTATTGTGTTATACCAATGTCATTAGGAGGAAAGGTTATTCCCACTTGTCTGGCTGATATCAATACATACTGGCATATTACATCCTCTGGCTTTCTGGAAATGCTTTATTTGAGCAGCAGCTTGGGAACAGGAAATTTAAGGTTATATGCAGTCTGGTTTCAGGCTGCATGATAGAAAATGTGGTTCCTAGAAGATGCTGTCTACCTGACAGATTTTCTCTAGTAGAATTGGATAAGCTTGAATGGGTTCAAGTCGAGAATAAATTTTACCAGCTGTAGATGGCAGACAAGGCAGAACTAGGCTTTCAGTCACTCTGTAGGATGTATTTGAGGAACTTTAATGATGCATTAGGCTCTCACCCGTTCGCCAGTTACTCGGGAATGTAGTTTACCTTTTAAGATTTGGCAGTGATAATATTCCTGTTTTATAGGTGTGCCTACTGTCTAGGAGGGGGAAAAAACGGAGTGCTTCTACGTCAAGCCATGGTCAAATGTTCCATCTGTGGCACTGTGGTAGCTTCGAAATGAAGGGGTTCTAGGATAGCATTTTAGCAGTGCTGAGGAGCCCTTTCTACCAGAATCATAGCAAGCAGGAGAATAGGAGTAAAGTTAAGTCCTGTAACTGTTCATGCATGTAAAACAAAACAGTGTATATTTCACGTTGCTTTCACTGACAAATTAGACTGGTATGTTTTATGTAATGATACTGAAAATGAGAAATTCATCTTCATAGCATCTTAGTATGTATTACTTCAGTGGGAAAAAATATAAAGTTGTGGAAAGTGAAATGCTTGAAATATTAAGCCATCATACACATATATTGAAGTATGTATAACACTATTCCATAGGGATATATCTAAATTAATCAGAAATAATAAAAATTATAATCCTTTTTAATGGGTTAATAGCCACCATAGTTTTAAATTAGGCTACAAGTAGATTTTAATGTAGAGCTGAAGGTGTGGTGCTGGTGAATAACTGGATAAGCTTTCTTTCTGCCTTTCCAGAATATTAGAAGATAAAATTTGTATGCAACTCATTCATTTCTTTTCAGGCCACAGCTATGGAATCTCACCTTGCTGAGGTCCTCTGTTTCAGTCTGAACTTTTTGTAAAGCTCATCATAGAACAAAAAATAGCTGAGGTTGGAAAGAGCCTTTAGATGGAGAGCATTAACCCAGCTTACCTGCTGGGGCAGGGTCAGATAGATCAGGCAGTCCAGGTCCTTGTCCAGTCAGTTTTTGAGGATCTGCAAGGACAGAGGCTCGACAGCTTCTCTGTGCAACCCATTCACTTGTATTTCTTACTTTGGCTGCTACACAAAATATGAATAGTTTGTGTATTGTAGAGCACATGGGGTTTTTCTATCTTCATTCATTTATTTAACCTCTCTTAAGAAATACCATTTTTCTTGAGTTTAAATACAAGGCAGACTTAAGGTATCTGCTGCAAAGTACAGAAATATTTTCTGCTCTTTCATATAGAAAATGGTGCATACCAAAGCAGGTTTTTCACTGAAGAGGCAAAACAGGGCCAGTGATTTTTTTTGTCCTTGCTGAAGAATGTAAATTATGCATATAATTTGTTTCTGAAATGTCTGCAGCTTACAGGGCAAGAGTAACATGCTGTCTGTAACTACACTGAGTACAGATATGGAAAAGAAATTGTATGTGAAGCTACTATATCTTCACTTAGTTGTAAAATGCAGATATGTTTGCCAGTTCTGAGTTTCTTAATATTAACTGTACAGTCCATGCAGTTTAAATCATGTTGCAGTGAGTTTGTTGTCAAATGTCTGTGTGATATGCAGCTTTCCAGTACCTAAAGGGCTCTTCAAGAGAGCTGGAGAGGGACTTCTTACAAGGGCATGGAATGGTGGGAGAAGGAGTAATGCCTTTAAATTGAAATAGAGTAAGTTAAGATTAGAGATATAAGGCAGAAATTCGTTACTGTGAGTGTGGTGAGACACTGGAACAGGTTGTCCGGAGAAGTTGTGGATGCCCCATCCTTGGCAGTGTTGAAGGCCAGGTTGGATGAGGCTTTGAGCAACATAGTCTAGTGGAAGGTGTCCCTCCCCTGAAGGAGATGATCTTGAAGGTCCCTACCAACCCAAACCATCCTGTGATTCTATGAAACACAGATTGATTTTGCTTATACTCAGAGCTGACCAAAAGCCACATAATGACATCAACATGGTACAAGCTCTGAGCTTGTATCAATAAGACCCTCTTGAGGACCCACATAGAAAACATATGAAGACCTAAGTACTTTTGTTTCAGTACTGTCTCGTGCCCTAAGAGCATGGAGTACAGGGTGAGTCCTCATCTGCCTTTCACATAGGTCCATTTTAGGTCAGCTAGATTTAGACATGCAACATAGGTCATGTTAGGCATGGTTTGTAACACCAGATACTTTACTATACACAGAAGTCTGGTCCCAAGCCAATGCTAAGAGTAGTTAAACTGGGTGATAACATTGGTACTGTGCTACTGACACAGTTATCTTAATTGTATTATCATTTTTATTTCTGTTAGTTTTGTTTCCTGAAATACAGTCAATTCTACCAGGCATGTTGAAGTGACTTCTGTGTATGGATGGCATTGATGTTAAGGGGATGAGTCAAGGTAACTCTAGTGAAGAGACAACTAAGGTGAAATAAATCACAGTGTGAGGCAGGAGAAGAGAACCCATTTACTCCATCACTATGAATACTATTGCTACTATTTGAATAATGGAGCAGAGCAGTTTCTAGAGTTAGTGTTAATTTGACATATTTGCTTGGTTGGCTGCTTTTGGAATCAGTTACTGTGCAGGGTTGTACTTATCTAAACCTTGGGTGTTTCATATTGGTTTTAATACAATTCAAACTTTTCGAGTTCTCAGATACAACAATATCATTTTAGGAAAGAGTAGAATGGTAATTTGGACTTATCTATGCCTAGTAGTAGCCCTGTTACAAGTTTTATGGTAGGTCTCCTATATGACAGTAAGTTTTTGCTGTTTCACCTGGTTTTCTTCCAAAGCATGGTAGAACCTTTGCATTTAGTGTTATGGTCACAAAGCTTCCACATGCATATGTGCCTCTGATATCAGTATGGAAAGGGGACTGCTTGTCTTTCTATTGCTGTAAACAGTTTTGGTCTCTGTTCTTTTCTATTTCAACAGAATTTAGCTTCTTGGAATCCTTCAAACCCTGAATGCCTCCTGCTTGTTGTGAAAGAGCTCGTGCAGCAGTATCACCAATTTCAGTGCAGCCGATTACGTGAGAGCTCTCGTCTCATGTTTGAATATCAGACTTTACTTGAAGAGCCCCAGTATGGAGAAAACATGGAAATCTATGCTGGCAAGAAAAACAACTGGGTAAGCTATTATTTCAACTAAAATGCTTTTAACAAATACAGCTCTTGCCTGGGAAAACTTGAGTTCTTATTGTGGATTGTCATGCTTTCTGTTTCCAATGGAGAAAACCTCTATTTGACTCCAGCTCATTTTCTATACTCAGTGTTTTGTACATTGTTGTGATTCCATAACCTTGGTTGAACCAGATTTCCAGGTGAGCCACAGTTTTTAAAACTGGTGTTCATTCATCTGATTTATAGATGAAAACTTTGAAACTGTTGGAAAGCCTGTGCTGTATTTACAGGGCAGAATAGAACGTTATGTGGAAGTTTGAGTTAGCTCTGAAGATTTCACAGGCAGAATAATAGTGTTGGTATGACACCCTGCCAGCCATCCAGCGTGCTTAGGGGTAGAATGTATCAGGTTGTGGTTCCACATTATGATTGAGTGGATTTGATTGGTAGCTGCAGCTGTCAGTACCTCTCTTGCACTTGTCTAAGCCAAGTTGAGTTTCAGGAACCTAAACTGGAGAGGAAAAACTAACCCAACTAATTTTCTGTAAAAGGAGGTGAGATGGGCTAGAGGAGTGACTTTGTAGGGCCATGTCTTCACAGGACAGTAAGACGTTAAACTGACTTACCTGTTCCTGAAGTTATATCCCTTACCATGCTGTATAGAAACCCTCTGTGGATACCATCTCAGCCTTCTAAACTGAGGCCATTGGCAGTGCAGACATTTGGGTTAGTGTGTGAATTGGTTTGGTTTTTTTAATTATCTCTGCCACAGATTAAGCTTTGCCAAAATCAGAGATTTTTTCCCTAGTAATATATCTGTCATTGGAAATTTGGAGTAAGATATGTCAGGAAATATCTAATGGTGGTTATGATGAACGTTTTCCTTTTGCTTTCAGAAACAGTATACTCTTCAGGTAACTGGCCTTCAGAAACAATATATCCTGAAATAGATGCAGTCTGAAAATAGATGAAAATTCAGCTCTCTTGTTAGCAGAGCCTAGAGTTCAGCTTTGATCATCCTTAAGTTACAGGTGATGCAAGGATGTTTTCTTTACAACTCACAGGACTTATATTCATCTGTTTCTTTTCTTTGTTTTAAACCAAGTAACATTTTTTTCTTCAAAGAAATTCAGATCTCTTTTCGTCATGTTTATATATCAGAATATTTCATTGAAATTAATTTGTTCATAAATGTTATTCTCCATAGCTTGCATCACAAACAATTTCCTACATCTCTAAATTTTATCATACTGGTTTATTGACATGCAGAAAGCTTTCTGAATTGTACTGAGATTTTGTCATAGTTTTTGCCAGCTACAAAAATTCTACTCAAGATGATAGAAAACTAGAGCTTTTTTCCTTCATCCTAGGAAAAACATACATACTCAAGCCTTTCAAGTCTTAGTCTTTGGTGACTGAATAAAGAACTTTTTTTTTGTTAATTTGAAATGCTCTTTCATTTAAAAAGTATTCCAATAAAATAAATCTTCAATACATTTTGAATCAAATCCTTTTCATTATTACAGAGCTATTTTTGAGGTTTCCATGGTGAGTGCTTTGTTTTCCAAGTTTACATTCTCTATCAAGAAGACTCTTGAGAGTCCTGTTTGGAGATTATTTGAACCTACATGACAGAGGCTTGTTTATTAGTGTCCTAAAACAAAACTATGAAACTAACTTGTGTAGTTCTCCTTACTGTCCTTTCAACTGGTTTTTTAGCCTTGAGGATCAGCAAATTAGGAGTGTTTTTCTGAAAAACAGGAGGTAAACTGCCTGTTATCTTCTCTGCCTAGAAGTCATTGAAATTCATATTGTTGCTGTCTATCAGGAAACAATAGTAATTCAGCAGATTTCTGAAATAATCGACTGTGAGCCTTGTGCAGTACTATGAAAGGAATCATCTTAGGTGTATGAGTTAAAACAACTTAGAAGAGAAGGCCTGAATTTAGCACCATGTCCCAAAATGGAATAGAAATTTGCTTTTATACCTTTGTTGCACTCTCACTGATTTCCTGAAGAGATCTCCAAGTTCTATGACAAATAGACATAGCTAGCCTAACTGCTTCAAGTTGACAGAGTAACAGCTGATGCAGAAGCTTGTTAAAGACCTTATCTCCGTGCTGTGGCCAGAAATTCATCATTCTTGACCTGGTGCCTGTATCCAGCCGGTTGGGGCTGGGTAGGCGAGCACCATGGACAGGGCCTGCTCCCTGCCTGGCCGAAACATTTCTGGAAGTAATACTTAGAAAAATAATCTTGACTGAATGACGTAAAAGTTCTAGATTGCAAGTCCACCTTATGGAGCAGCTGATGCTTTAATTAGAGGCCATTCATCTGTTCAGTGGCCATCCCAGTTCATCAGACTTGGTATTTTACCAGAAAAAAAATCTGGATTTTATGGGAAGTGTTGCATGGCATTTTTTGGAAGTCCAGAAGAGAAGTGCTGTATATAATATCCATTTCACTCTGAACGAAGAGTGAGCTCCTTGACTGTCATCATAGCACTCTTCATGTTTTATGCGCACAAGAAGTCAGTGATTTTTCTGCATACATAAGTAATACAGCAGCAGAAAGCTGACATCTATCCTCACAAGTAGTGTCATCAGGAAAGGTTTCAGAGTTGGACTTCAATATACGCTCACTTTTTGTTACATAGTGTTTCTATGAGCAATTTTGTTGCTTATCTTTCAGGGAGAAATTTTAAGGGCAATTCTGAGCTGGCTGGCTGCAGGGTGGATTACAGCCCAACATCACACAAACCCTTTTGGCAAATGATACAACTTGAACGGGTACCATTGGAAAGATTTCAGTTGTGTTACAGGTCTTGTTTCTTCTTGTTTAGTGACTTGAAGGTAGAGGGAGTTATCTCTACCTCATGCATGGTAGATAGATCAAGAACCAAACTGGCACTGACATTAGCGTTGTTTATTCTATAACTGCCCTAATATATCATCTTTGTCTATATATACTTGCTTGGGGTGAAATCATTGCATAATTTAGTCATAAAATATAAAAATAGATTTTTTCCTTCTCAGTTTTGTTTCATGTCAGTACCACAGAAAATAATGTGCTGAGCAAATGATCACTTACATTCATCAGCTGCCCTGCTTAGCAGCTTACTATTCTTTATGGAAAGGCGGTTTCCATTGGCTTTGACCTCCAGTACTTTCTCAGAAAAGCTTCTGGATTGGCAAGCTGTTTTCCTTCAGGGTTTTATTCACCCCCTTCCTTTCTGAATCACTCTGGTCCATCATTACAGAGGCTTGTGGTCTGGTGGTGTATGGCCAGTGACAACTACTCCAAGCTCAAAGCAGTTTATGGATTAGCACAGCTAATTGACAGGAGAGGCAAAAGTACTGACTGTTGTGCAAAGGCATGTCAGCTTTTGGGTACCAGTACAGGACATTTTCAGTGCTTTCCTCTTAAGGAGGCAAGGTGTCCTCAGACCTAAGTAACACTCCTATATAACATCTACTGCATACCCAAAAGGTATCTATCTGACATCTGTATTTTTCTCCTCACTATACAAAATATTTAAAATATTAAAATGAAAATTAGGTGTAGACAGCTATGTTCGGGAAATAGCAAAGTAGTATATGTGTGTTACTGTGGGAGAACAAATGCTGCATTTTCATACAGCTTTGATTTGTCCCTTTGCTTGTTAAAATGAAGTGCTGTTTTGTAAAAATTGTATGTCAACATGTAACTAAGTAGCATATGTATGTCAAAAATAGGGCAGTGTTAAAGAGTTTTGCTAGCTTGTCTCAAATTTTCCCAATTTTTTGTACTTAACTGCATAAAATCAATGTTTAACACTTTGATTGCTGCCAATTCAGCCTATCTAACAAATATAGCTGTTGTGTGGCTACTTTATTGATCTAAAAGTAGAGGTAACAAAAAAACTGATAGGGAGGAAATCAGGCAGGCATTTGTTTTTAAAAAACAGTCAACTTCATTGCTTCATAACCAGGTGGTCAAAGTCTGGTTTTAAGGAAGTGTATGAAACAGAAAGGAAATCCTTTCCATTTCCTTTGCATGCACTTTGTACATAAAAAAGCCAACGTGTAGGGGACACTTGGCAAATTTTCAGTAAACAGTTGTCTAGGTGTTGAGAGTTACATAATTCTGAAAATAAATTATTTAAAACTTTCTACTTCAGTTCTTTCTTCTGTGTTTATTCAGAGAACACTTGGTACATTCTCACCTTTCTTAATGCAGATTCTCTCATGTACATCTGCGGTGTGTGTAAAGGTGCCTCTCTTCTATCTATATAGTCTTATAAATTTGTCAGGTTTTTAGCTTTGCTTTCAGACTGTTTGCAGGTCTTGCCAGACCTTTGTCCGGAAATGAGTACAGCCAAGATACATCTATATTTAGGGCATAACAAAGTATAGTCTCATTTTTTTCATGCACATTGTTTTTTTCTAACTACTCTTTGCTGTTGACTTACTGGCAATGATGTTCAATGGTTTTTAAGGTGTTTTGTCACATAATACCTGTGAAATCGTTAATATTATTTTTCCTCTTCACTATTTCTATTCAGCAATTTTGTTTTATATCTCAACCCTTCTGTTTGGTTTCTGGGCAATATTTCATCCTCAGAATGTTTATGGTTCTGTTTTAGCCAGAACATTAATGTCTCATTAATGTTGCCTTTTCTCCACAGACTGGAGAATTCTCAGCTCGCTTCCTCCTGAAGTTGCCTGTCGATTTCAGCAATATTCCTACATACCTTCTCAAGGTAAAAATGCAAACCTAAGTTGATAGTATTTGTGAGAGAGTATGAATTATTGAAATTTTCTTAGTAACTATTTTGACTTTCCCACCTTCCTGCTCTCCAAGAGTTTCTAAGTTCACCATTTCTACATCTGATAGGATTGTGTTTTAGAAGGGTGATGTTGGACACATGTTGTTTTATGTGTTGCTTTACCAGGTAGTTGATATACACCTACCACTCTAAAGGACCTTGCAGGATTTAGGTTGTTGTAGAAGATGGACTACAATGCAGGTGTTTTGGGTTTTTACACACTTTGATACATATCAAACTCTTCACCATACCCAAGATATTATTATCTTGGGGAATAATAAACTTAAATATTTCCAAATAAAATCTTTTATATGAGTCTATGGAATTTCATGACATGTAGATGCTCTGATTTTTAATGAGCAATCTCAATTGTACCACCAGTCTTGAAAGTAGAAGTAGAAAAGCAAGCCAAATACACCATTTCTTAACAGAGAGTGAAAGCACATACTGATGACTTGAATCAAAGGCTTCAATGATTACTTTGACTCATTGTTTACAATGAACACAAATTTGACCAGAAACTTTCAAAAGTGGGACTACTGAGTATTTTAGTGAGTTGGAAAAAAATTATTTATTTCTTTTCTAAGAGGAGAAAAAAACTGCAAAACAACTAACTTTTGACAAAATACCAACATTGAAAAATTTGAATTGAATGGTTTTTACAGCACAGGGACAGCCTCTCTTTAAAGCAGCTACTGTGAAAGCCCATCATAAGGTCAATGTTACTATATTCAGAGTAAAATCTGTTTCTTCTCTCTCTTTATCAAAACCATCAGAATGAAAGGCCAGAAATTTCCCTGCAAACAAGGTTTGAGTCAGTTGATTTTGCCAACACTGATCTTTTCTTGAAACTGTGTGTCTGCCTTCTTACTCACCTTTTTACTTTTAAGTATTTGGAAAGATGAACAGCAACTTATTCTTTAGCAACCAGTGTGTTGAGATGAAAATGTTAGTGTGGATCCCATTACCTCCTCTTCATCTCATTGTTAGAACTGTCTTCAACTATTGTTAAATCACAATTGGGAGTCTTCAGTGTTTCTCCAAATAAGATCTCTTGAGCTACAAACCATGCAAATAAAGGTAGGCACAATTATAATTTGCCTGAAATTTTTGGTTGCAGTCTGAGATTGCTATCCTATGATCGCCCTTCCGTCTGTAGACTGTTTTCTGATTGAGTAATCAGCTGCACCTAAGTTTCTCAAAAGCATTCAGGTGTTTTCTGTTTGTTCCTGTGTTCATAGTAGCATCCCTTCTCCCAGCTGCCTTCATTTATCATGGCCTTTTCTTCTGACTTGATGGAAATGTTTTGTCAGATGTAAGAGGGTTGGCCAAGGCCTTTTTGGGAAGGCTGGTATTAAGAAGCAGGATGTAGCAACAGTTCACTTGGACTGCAGGATAGTTGTGATTTGCTTCTGAAAGACACAGTTGAAAAAAGGAGACTGAGAATGTATAAAGTGTATTACTCTGTCTGCTCCTGCCAGAACTGCCAAGTTCTGTATTTTCCAGGGACAGTTTTAAATGGGCCAAGAATTTCAGGACAAGTGCATAAGCAGTATGTTCATTAACTTCAGTCATAAGGCTGTCTTGTACCTCTGTTCAGCCTCTGGGGAAACTTGGAGGCTGGAAGGTGGTGTAATACTTATGTAAGTAACTGTCATCATGTAGAAACTTTGCGATAGAAACAGATTCTACTGTTGTTCTTAAAGAGTATCATTTTAAGGCAGGACAACATATTCCTTCCTACTGTAATTCCCTATCATGTTCACTGAACATCTTCTACCTTCTCTAAACAAGGTTGATACACTGGGGATAAATCATTAGTGCTCCACAATTGCTTCCTGGAGCTTTGTTCACCTTGAGTACTGAGTGATTCATTGGTCTGAAGCAAAACCTATTTATTTGGCATGCATATATAGTGTGATGTGAAGAGATATGTGCAACAGATAGTAGAATCAAAGGTTCCCAGTTTACCTTTATTTTGACATTTCTAAAATCTTAATGTCTTAGCTCTGAGGTTTTAAAATTAATGTATTTTTTGTGTGTAATAGCCCGTATTTTTACAACAGATCCTTCTTGATGGATGATGTACTGATGAAATCCTTAGCTTTCTTAGTCAAGCTTCTACAGTGCAAACTGACAGGCTAACTATCTATAGCAGGAAGGTGATATGTAGTCTGAGTGAGGAGCCACAGGAGAACTACTATCTTATTCAGTAGTGTTTGTTGACAGTAGAAAAAACGTTTGACTCAGGCTCCAGCATGGATTATGGCAGAGTGCGCTCTGTAGCGGGCATGGATCTTATATCCCTACTGCCTTTAGTTTCCTGTATTCTGACATTTTCAGCTGTGTGACTGTCATATCATATAACAACAACATAAACAACATAAAAGCAAGTAGAATTTGACCTACTGTATTGTGGTTGAAGTATTTATACTCTGAATACTCCAAATTCAGAAAGCTATTTAGAAAAAAAATCAGTTTTGTTTTTTTTTAGGATGCCCATGTCTTTCTTTTCTTTTGGATCACTTTTGACATAAATAGATCTTCAATGTATTGCAGTAAAATAGTCTATTTTCCATCTTGTCTTCCGGTTATGCTGGTTTCCACTTGCAGGGTTATAGTACATGATTGATAGTGTCTATTGATGCAGTATAAATAATTGTTTTTATATCACCCTGAAAGGTGGAAGAGCAATCACTAATTGAAGGCCATTAGTATATTATCAGCTTCATGTTTTACTGCTGAGTGTAATGTGTTTGAATTATGTTTCAGTCTGTAGCCGATGTTATAGAATGCAGTAGCTTCTCTGCAATGATTTCCAAAGTTCAAACCTGTGCTATACTTTCTTATGTCTTCTTTTTTGATGTTTAATTAGTGCTAGTAGTATTAAAATCTGGTGAAATGTTTAAAGACCATTATTTTTTACCTAATCAGTCACTCCTAGTACCCCAATGATTTGTAATGCTCTTCTCAAATCTTTATTGTTATCAGTAGGCAATCAAACTACAAGTGTGACTGTAAAGCTTTGCATCATAAGCAAATACTCAGGTTTGAGGATGTAAGCTGTGAGATCAGTGTAGTCTTACAAAATTTTGGGGGTTGTTGAGAATACACTCGAATCATAAGATCTTACACTGTCAACTTTATACTGATGGTGGCAAGAGTACTCTCGCTATAAAGAATAAAAGTTTGAAGGTGTAGCATAAGTTGAATTGTTACAGACTGGAGAAGTGAAATTTACCAGGTATTTGCTGCACTAAATTTAAAATTGAGTTCAAGTGTGTGTGCGTTTTCAGGAAAATAGCTGAGTATGTTAAGAAGAGTGAGAATGATTAACAGAGCAATGCAGAGTACACTGTCTCTTCTTTTGAAATCTGAAATTCTAGTAAAAGTTCTTCAGTTGCAAACTAAGTAATAGCTTGAAACGTTTGCAGAAGATAAATCTTTTTCCATAACTTTTCTTGGCATGTTCCTTCACATTTGAAAGCAGAAGTACAATTTTTTATTTTTCATGTTGAAGAACTCTTCGAAAAAACTGTTGGTTTACACTTAGAGACTACGTTCAGGAAAAGACATCCTTTCATTATTTTTCTTTTAGAAAACTAATTAATTAAACTGAATGTAGACCTTTGTGTCCACTTTTACATTATTTTCTTATGCGAATCCATTTGATGTAAGTGAAAATTTTGAGTGTTGAAACAACTGTAGAATCAAGCTGGTGGCTGAAACTGCTGCAAAGTTCACTCCAAAAAGTCTTTTATTAAGGTTCTCTTATTTGAAAAAAAATTGGCTTTGACTCAGGAAACTCCTTACGTGTGCATCTGCTTGCTGTTATACTTTCCCTTTTTTGCAGTTGGATTTTTAATCAGCACATTTGTTTTGATTTAAATTCTTTTCTGTTGGTTGCAACATTTTTAATTTTCGCCACACTATTTTGTAAATGGAAGTATTCACTGTACATACTGGTTTTGAGAGTCAGCCTCTAGTTCTGCCTCTTTAGAGGTACTGTGTACACCACATCTAAAATGCCTCTTACGAATTTTCATGGAACCATAGAATTGTTTAAGTTGAAAAAGACCACGTAGACTGAGTCCAGCTGTTAACCGAGCACTGCCAAGTTCACCACTAAACCATGTCCCTGAGTGCCCAGTCTACACATGAGTTGAAAACTTCCAGGACTGGTGACTTTGCCGCTTCCCCAGGCAGCCTGTTCCAGTGCCTGATCACTCTTTCAGTGAAGAAATTTTTCCTAATATCCAATCTAAACCTCCTCTGGTACAACTTGAGGCCATTTCGTCTCATCCTGTCGCATGTTACCTGGGAGAAGAGGCCAAGCCACACCTTGCTACAACCTCCTTTCTGGTATTTTAGAGAGTGATAAGGGTCCTCCTTGAGCCTCAGTTTCTCCAGACTAAACAATCCCAGCTCCCTTTCTTATGCCATCTTCGTAAGACTTGTGCTCCAGACCCATCACCAGCTCTGTTGCCCTTCTCTGGTCATGCTCCAGCACCTCAGTGTCTTTCTTGCAGTGAGGGACCCAGAACAGGACACAGCACTTGAGCTGGGTCTCACCAGTGCCAAGTACAGAGGGACAGTCACTGCCCCAGTCCTGCTGGGCCACACTGTTCCTGATAGAAGTCAGGATGCCACTGACCTTCTTGGCCACCTGGGTACGTTCATTCTTTGTAGTTGCGTTTCATTCTTTGTAATTTTTGTCAGCTAGGGGCACATTTGTAATCATAATGCCAAATCATTACGAATCTCTAGCCCAGTAATTTACATATTTTACTGGATTATGTGACTGTAGTATAATTGCACAGTATGAGTGAACTTGAGAGTATGTTGCCAGTGATGCTGTTGGAAACAAGACATTTATGTATTTTTGTTCTTGTTTATGTGGGATTTTTTAGGTTTTGATTAAAAGGTTCTCTGATTAACACCACCTTCTTGTATCTTGTAAAGTACCCATTTCCTATTTGTACGTACCTGTTTGTTGTGCCTTGGTGATTAGTTAATATCACCACCAATTTAGCTATGATGCTGTGACCAGCAGCCTTCCAATAATTTTTTTACTGTTCAAGTGTGAAGGTGATATGCAATGCAGACCTGTTTCTGCTGAGGAGCTTTTTTTTGTGATGACCATTGTACTTAGTGCATATCATTTAGAAGAAACAAATAACAGACATTGTCTAGACACATTGCCAGAGGCCAAACAGTTGGGTTAAGACTGTCAATGGAAAAGGTTTATCCTCAACTTCAAATTGAAAGATAAGAACATATTTGTGTTTTTTTTCCTTACTGTGATTTCATCGTTTGGAAGTCTCTTAAAAGACTTCAGTGCAACTTTTGTTTACAGTGTAGACCAAGTTCCAAGTACTGTAAAAAGACTGCAATACTTGTGTATGTTTGAGTAATCAACTATAGCAGAGAACAAACAAAAGTGTAATATGAAGGGTTGAATGAGATTTTTTTCCAGGCTGGTTTCTTTACTGTTGTGATTTAGCATTTTGATTTATTTGACAGCATTAAAGGTTCGTGTTAAGTTGCTGCAAATACCAAAACACTAATATAGTCCTGTATAAAATGTAGTACTAATAGTGTTTAAAAAACTGAGCTAAATATACTGAAAAAAGAATAATAATTTCTTTTGCTTTTGAACTTCATTTGATTTTGTTTGTAGCTAACTAAAAACTGATGTATAGTGTCTTAAGGTCCCAAAGTCAATGGTGAGAATGAATTAGAGTCCATATCTGACTTGATCTTTTTTGCACTAGACTGTTTTGTTCTTTGCTGGGCAGCTATCTCTCAAAGGAGCGTAGGACACTGTGCAGTATATACGATTTGATTATCTTCCATAACATATTTGTGTATTCTTTATTGGCGAGAATGATGAACTTCTTTACCATATGAAGCTTGTCATGTCTGTGGTGCCAGGTGTCATTTTACCCCTTTTACCAACAGGAAAACTGGGAATTTATAATACTGATAGATAATCCTGAAATTATATGTAGTTCTCTCAATTCACAATACTTTGACCATGCTTCCTATAGAGATCTTTTAAGCTAATATATAGATTGCTATTAATATTATACTACTTAAGACTCTGACAGAGGCACAAAGTTAACTTCCTGAATTGTATTCCATAATGTATTCCTTATCTTAAGATGCAGGCAAGCATTCGTATCAAATAGTTTAAATTTTAAAGGTAGATGACAGTATGATATTCACTAGATTGCTTATAGTACAAACATTAAATTACTTAAACAGAATATTGGATCATCAGAGATTGTCTGGCTTTCTTCTGTTAATAAAGGCAAACATTATAACACAATTATAATGAGCCATTGAGATTTTAGATTAGAAGTGAGTCTGTGCAAGTTAGTACTGGCAATATTCGAAACAGTGTCGTTTGTAGTAGCTGAAGCCAGTAATTTGCATGATCTAGAAGCTGTGGAAATAAATGTGAGCTGTGGTGCAGAAGACATTTATCAATAAGAGATGTCATTGGTACTTGTCTCTCATTTCAGCCTGCACCCAGTAATCTGCAGTTTACTTTTGCTGCCTGCTTTTTTCATTGAAAAATACTGAAGTGAGGAAGTATTCCTTTACCTCAATATGCTGGCCAGTGTCAGAGTAGTAGCTGGGTGCCAGAAGCATGCAAAACTCCAAGCAGTGGAGCTTGCATATTGACTGAGACCAAAAATAAAAGAGGAGGTAAAAAAGTCTTTGTGTCATGAAATGTTTCTGACAGTTTAGGAAGTTGTGGGATCGGAAAAATAGTGTCTTTTTTAGGTGATTAAATATTTAAAGTGTGTGATTTGTTGCTATAGCTTAAAAACATGGGATCTGTCAGGTTTGGGGGTTTTGTTTTGGCTTTATTATTATTATTATTATTTTGCAAGATGTTTCAGTTGTTGTAGGTAATAGAGTAAGATCGTACATATTCCACTGTATTGTGCTCCTTGGGTAGTCTTACCACTGCTGTTGCATTATTAACTTTACAGAGTTTTGCAGAACTGATCAGCCCTCTTGCTTTGTCACAGAATCTGCTGATTCTGGCATTGGAGAGTTAAGAGTAAAGTGAGAACTCTATAGTTCAGTCAGTGAAGCTTCAGAAATCCTTGCATACGCTATGATTTAATTAGTTATCCTTTAATGATTTTATTCTTAATATCTTCTGCCTGCAAACCAAGGGAAGCAAAGCTCTATAAAAGTATATTTTATAATCAGAACCTGTTATTTTTGAATTCTGTAAACTGATCCGTTTCCTTCATTCTCACTAAATCTTTTTAGTACAACTTTTCCACAGCAATATGATTTGTTTGTAGGATCTAGTCACTAAAACCACCTAAGACATGTTAGTGTCAGGAGCACCTTAAACTCCATATGCTGAAAGCCAAAAGCAGGGGCTTTTAAGTCAGCTTTTTCTGTAATTTATTGGAAGATTTTGTTAATAAGATCTGTCAACTGGAACAGCTCATCCTGCACAGCTGATGATTTTTATAGGTTATGATCTTAATATGAATCATAATCTCCAATCAGCTGTATTTCTGATGACAGTTATTTTATATTTAAACATTTTATTTTTATGTTGCAATAGTAAAGGAAAGGGCCACCACATCTACTGATAAATTGTAGGATATTCATCTCAATTTCTGTGAATTTTTCTCTAATTTGTTAGTGCTACTAATTTGCTAGTCAGAGATGACTAAAAATAGGAGTGATTTTCATTAATTCCCATTAAAAATAAAAAAGAAAAATAAGTCTAAAAGAACAGCTTCTGAAATATAAAAGCCTTTTTTGCATCTGGTGGGAAAGTTTGTAGACACGTTATGTTGCGTGACTTGGTTCAGGTTTACTGCCTTGTTAGGGCTTGTAATTTGTACTATTGCTTTACATTTGCATTTTATGTATTGCATAGGAAGAATGGAATTCAATAGCCATAAAAATAATTGCAGTTTATTACATAATGATGGTGCTTGTTTTATCTGTTATGGTCCACCCAGAGTATGTTGAACAAACAATGTACAGGGGGCTTAAACTGAGACGTGGATCTTGGATCTGTATTTCTTAAAACTTTTTAGTTAGTTCTCCATTACCATTTCTTCTTGAAGGGAAAGTATTTGACAAGTTATTGAGCCAAGAGTTTGAACGTAGAAATAATCTGTAAAATTCATCAACCAGATCTGTATTTGCAAATACAGAAGTACAGAAAGCATCATGGTGGGATTTTAGGGATATTGCTGTGCTGAGCCCACAGTCCCTTTCTACTATTAGGCTTTTTCCTTAGGCTTCACAGGAGGGCTTAGGTCCTACAGCAGGTTATATTTTGAGGTTTTAAAATAAATTTTGCTTACAAAAGTGCCAGTTACTGTTTCAGTGACTGAGTTGCTTTAGTGTTTTGGGGTTGTTTTGTTCTGGCTTTCAGGTTACTAGACTATGTTTGTCTTCTTAAGAAAGAATAGTACTAACATGAATGTATGTCTATGATGATTTCGTATGATTCTTAGTCATTCTTGGTTTGGATTCTGTGATTTGCACTGGTAACTTTTCTTTTAAATACACAAAATCCTTTGATGGCTGTCAGTCTAAAAAGGAGGTTTGGTTTGGTTTTGAGTTTTTTAAAAGATATACCTGGAAAATGACTGTGTAGTGGAGTGTGTAACACTGCTCATGTTTGCTTGGTTTCATAGGTTTAGAGGTTTAAACCAAAAAAAAAAAAAAAGCTTTAATGTTGAATCAGTTAGTCTCAGAAGTAATCACTCTGAGGTTGAATGATCCATCACTTTTATTTTAGTCTAATTTACACTGGCAATGTCATTAATCATAATATCATGAAACATAAAGTCAAAATATAAAATATCTGGGACGGTCTGCCATTTTTCTTCCATGTTACCAAAAGAATGCCCAGCATTTTGTCCACCAATTGCTAATGACTAATGTGCTGTGTTTCTATCAGACATTTCATTTATATGGTATCTTCTGTTTAGGAAAGTAGTTGCTTGTTTATGTAAAGTGTATACCATTATTTTCTGTTTTGGAAAGAGACTTTAGATGGAGAAGGCTAAAGGAAAGACTGTCTTGTCCAGCAGCATCTCAGTGAGGCACTGAAAGAACAGTAAATAAAACTTAGACCTGTTGACTCTCTATTTCTGTTCTAATGATTTAAGTGTTCATGCTAGAACTTGCACGTCTTTCATGTGCTGGGACCTGTAATCATTGCAAACAGCACGTCCATGGGAGAGAAGGGGCAGTGGGGAGGAGCATTAATTTGGCTTCATTGGGTGCAATTAGGTGTACTCCTTAGGCCTTAACAGGTTACCAGTACATCAAAATTTGGGCAAAAAGATGTCTGTGAATTAAATGTTGGTTTTCAGCTGAACAATGAACTGTCTGGAGTGCACATACAATACTTAGGCATACCCATGTAATACCAATAGGAAGAACTTCTGATGAGGGAAAATAGTGAAATAGAGTTAGACTAATAATGCTACTCCAACTCTTGCCATTTTATGTCATTTTAATGATTTGCTTATTGTAGCTATATTAAGTAATAAACTGCTGAAATACGTTTTTTAAAAATATATCTGAATGTGTTTATATATTTGGAGATCTCAGATATGCAGTGATAGTGTTTTACTGTAACATCGTTTCTGGGCTAGAAAAATATTAGACAAATATGACTGATGTCTGGACTAAAACTGATGACTGACTGATGGTATGTAAATAATCGGCTACTCATTTGCAAAACCCTGAGGACAATGTGTTGGTTAACAAAGAATAAACACGTTAATTCCAAATTATTATTTTCGTTGTTTAGCATTTATAATGTGTCCTAGATAAAATCATTAATTCTATGTCATTTCACCCAGACTCATGACTTTTTGAAGTAATAAATCTCATTTCATTTTCATTTTACTATTGTTAAGTGATTAGATAAGCTCTTGAAATGTAGGCCAAATTAGATGCAGGTTACCATTCTGACATCCATATAGCTATTGTCTCTATTTATTTGTACGTGGGCTAGTTGAAAATAGTAACTGATCATCTCACAAGTTCTCATTTAATGTATTATTCACAGGAGTTGTGACATATGATAAAGCACCTCTATTTTTTAGAGATAACTTGAAGCATGCTTCAAGTGCATACAAGCCAGGTGTACACAAATTCACAGTGGAATCCTGAGCTGTGAGTGGAGAGCTTGTCCAAGGCTTTAACCAGGATGGTGTTCTTCCTCTCCCCTCTCTTTCTAGAACCTTGACAATTCATCACAATTGCAATGAGCAGACATTTAGGCCCTGTTCACTTGGACACATTTCTCGTGAAGGAAAACCAGCTAGGCCTGTCAGCAGGGAGAGTTGTGTGACTTCAGAGTTGCTGGACATTTTCCTTCTAGGCCGTTTTTCCACGAGTATGAATTTTTATGTTGTGTCTCCATGACATTCGTTACTGTTCTTGAGTGTCTTAAGGTGATTGTGGACACCGCTTAACATTTGGACAAAAATTTATAACATGTTATATTGATTCATATGAGTCACCTTTTCAACTGGAAAATTATATGCTGCTTTCCCCTCCCCCCCCAAACTATGTAGTTAAACAATGACAAAACTCCGCCTTGCATTAAAAAGACCAGGGCTCAGAGTTCCAGTGATTGGTCCAAGCAATAAAAAGTCTTTGGTTTCCATTTCGGAAAGGAATGAGATGCTCACTTTGTGGCACTGATCACAGGGACAATGAACTCTTTGCAAATATATAATACTTCTCAGGATTGGGCTCTTGTTAAGTTGTTATAGAACTTGATGAAATGGAGCATATCTTTGATGACATTTAGAACTTCTATTATACCTCCTTTCTCAAGTTCACATAACTGAGCTGTGTTCTATATGAAAGAAAAACACCACAACTGTTTCATTTATTTTAAAAAAAATTGGAAAGCAAATAAATGATAGAGCAGAGTGCAGTATATGTAATCCAGGTTGCAGACTGTCTCTGTGAGAAATATTTAAACTAAAATACAATTTTAATTTTATATTCTTAATGCTATGTTTCAGCTTTGTTTACAAATAGAACACTTACCTCTCCAGATAAAATAGAGTTCTTTGTGTATCCATCTCATTTTATGCATATTGTGTATTTTGACAATATCTATAAAAGGCTGTTAAAATGGCAGTAATTTCTAGGCTTTTTTTCTGTATAATTAACCTTGACTGCGCAAGAGCTACTGAACAGAAAAGCAGCCTATTTTGTATTAAATATTCATTTTAACATGGCAACTCAATGTGCTTCTTCAAGTTTTTTTTAATATAAAATTAGAAATCGTAGTTGAAACTGTATTTCAAGATGTGGAAATTCAAAGGAGTATATTACTTTTTTGATAGAAATAAAGGACTGTAGTGTTAATAATATGATGCTTTAGGACTGCATGCTTTATGAGCTCTCCTAAAACAAAAGAAGTGTTGGAATGAAATTACCAGATAGATAGATTCTCTTGAATGCAATAGCAAGTGTTTCATGAGAAGCTGTGCAACTTAATTTGTAATAAACAAGGCTAGCATATTATGGTCGTATTCTTGCAGCATCGTTTTTACTGTATGGCAGCAGCTTAATAGCTAAAATACTCTCTTTGGTTTTTGTTTTTTTTTTCCTTTGTTTACCACATGTTGCCAGTTCCTTCTTAAAAAGATCTGTGATCAAACTGCAGCCCCATTTACAGGCCTTCAGGCAATGATAGTATCAGATTTAGGAGACTATACCTGTTAAAGCAACTTGGAGGCATATATTATTTCTGTGACTCATGTGAAGCAGCATTGCAGTGTGCAGAATTATTTTTTCTTGGCTTCGTTACTTATGAATGTTGTGGATATAGCTGGATAAATTTATCCATCCTGGAAAAATGGTGTAGAAAGTTATCAAAATCTTATCACTGTTATCAGAAGGTAAGGAGCTGTGGTAACTGTGGATGAATAAACAGTGTATTACCATAGTGCTTCAATACTAAATAAAAAAGAAGCTATAGCACAAAAAAAAAGATAATTTATTAGAAAAGAACTGAGTCATTGGAAGCCTAGTAAGAAGAGAAGATCCACATAAAGTTGAAAAAATTGTAGTCTATTAGGTTTGGAAGGATACATTCCTGGAAAACCTGGAAACTTGTAATAGGGGTCTGTACAAATGGTATTTAAAGGAAAAAATTGATTTTGCTATGCAGTTCATCAAGACAGAAAGTGAGCATGTGTTTAGTAGGACTCCTCTTCTGGAGCAGTTTTCTGGCACACGTGGATATAGGTTTTAAGTAAAACAACCAGATTTGTGAGGAGTACAAAGAGTGAAGCTTCATTTTTTCGGATTTAATCCCTTATCTCCCTGAATCTCTATGCTATTCCATTTTGTTCTCCCACGTATCTTGTGTAGCATTTATCAAGTAAGAAGGTGAGAAATATTTTCACTGGTTGGCTCCTCAGTTGCTGCTATTCATGGCAAACTGAATTTACCTGTCTCAGTATTTGGTGGAGTAATCAGTTTTGTCTCTCCTCTACCCGACTGCTGGTGATCATAGGGCTTCTATGAGCTTCATTATCTTTGAAGACCAAAAACAGGACAGGGAAGGGAGGGAAGAGAGTGAGGAGGCATCTCAAAAGAGTGCTTACCTATGTGCTGAATCTGAAACCAAATGAAAAGGGAGAAAAATTATTACAATGTGTGTAAATTAGAATGAAAAAACTTGCTGATATTCAAAACCTTTTCATTGTTCACCAGTTTTAGTACAATTTTGCTCAAGTGGGATGAATGCCCAAGTAGAATATTTACACTTGGTTAGGACTGAGACATTTGGTTGAATCTGTTTGTAAACTCCTTCCTGCTACCTAATCCTCTATCAGTGTTGTTTAAATCAGTTTGGGAATGCCCATCTAAGGGATTATACAGTTTAAAAATACATCTTTTTTTGAGTGACCAGTGCAGGAACATTTGTGGTAGGTCCCGGTGCAGCTGGTTTTCTCCTTCCTCCACTGAGTTGATCATCATTGTGTGAAGGAAGTCTCTCCCTTAATGTAAGCTAAGAGAATCAGTAGTAAGTTTTCAGTATGAAGACTGTTAACTGCTCATTTAATATGCAAAAGTTATTTTGGGGTCGAACAGAAAAAACAAGAATCTGAATTTGTAGAGAAAGATGAATAATCTCTGCATTACCATATTAAGGCGATTTTGGAAGGTACTTCCAATTAAGATATTTACAGCTGTACAAAACACATTAGTGTGCTTTTTGAATCACAGAAAAAGAGTGGAAACAAGTCTTATCTCTTTCTCTTTGTGTTCTAATTTTGTATTCTTTGAAAAATACAATGAAAAAGATTCTTCTTGACGTTAATATTTTGGAAGCTTACTGCATGTAAACTTTTGAAAACACTACTTTGGAACTCTGACAGTGTCTCTGGATATTTACCTGTTTCTCCTGCACATGAGTGCATTCATGTCCTTGCAAAACTATTACATGGAAAACAAAGTATATGGAAATGCTTGATTTATTATTTTAAGTAAACTGTTACTTTAGGACTATTTCCTTCTCTTTTTTTTTTTAATGTAGCCATTAATTGCAAGCCAGCTTCTAACACGCTGATAGCTAGACAAATGCAGAACAGAACGTTTATTAATGCTGATTGAGAAGGGAATATTCAAAAATTGACAAAAATACCTTGACAGTGTCCTGTTAAGTAACCATCTGCAAATATATTAATTCCATTATTTTAACGGACTCCTTTCTTGATTAATCAATGACCTTCTTCTCTTAAGCATATCTGTCAGGACATGTCTTCCTAACAAATTTGTTTAGCCTGGAGCATGTAAGGCATCATCCTCATCTTCAAACTGTGTTAAGTCAAGAAAATATTGTGGTAATGTGGGCATTGCTTGTCCAAGAACATTAAGTACCCTAGTCAGGATCTTTTTAACCATAAAAGGGTGTGTGTTATGCTTTCTTGTTTGGTATAAGTGGAAGAGAGTGGAAAAAAATACAGAAGGAATTTTTATTACAGAGAACTATTTCCCTAGTTCCCTCCAAATAGCACATGAAGGAATACTGTGTCTGAAAAGAAGATTTTGTTGTCAGGAGAAGAAGTAGTCTGAATTACATATTGTTAATGAGAAATGGTTTAGCTTTGATGAATATTGGATTTCAGATTCAAATTTTTCTAACAACAGAAACATAAAAAGTTACTTTTTAGACACCTACTTATTTTTCATCTATTTGCATGAATCTTTCTCTGGATACTGGGCGTGATTTTTTTTATTATCTGTTCCCTCACCATACCTAGAAACTATTATCAATTGCAGTTGTTTAGAAACTTGCCTGTAAAATAAAGTAAATGAACGTGATATTGTGTGTGTTCCAGGAATGTGAAGAGAGGTTTTCAGAGCAGTTTCTCCTAGTAGTGTACAAATGTAATTGTTAACACAATGTTTATTGCTCTGCACTGTGTTTTTTATTTCTTTCAAGAAAGATGGCCAATTCCTGGGCACTGATATTTATGGTGGGAAAGTAACACATTTTATTTTAAGATTATGAAATTCATAAAAGAAGTTGAAAAGTGAACAGCCACTGTTTTTCAATTTGGGCTCTATTTTTAATAGTATATTTCCTTTCTAAGTTTAGTAGTAATGCCAAAATTCTTAATCTCAAGCTCATCTTTAAGTGATCAAAGCTGTTGAGAGTTGTAAGAGGACAGTATGTGTCCTTTCTGCTCTTCTGCTTCCATGGGTGATGCACAGATTGGTATGTTACACATAAGTGTGCAACACATCCTTTGCTGTAAAGGCTTTGAGTGTTTCTGAGATTCTGTAAAAAATATCAAAGCATACTAATATCTTTAAAGCCCCCGTTGCAGAGGGAGCATCAGAGTCTTCTCTTTCCTTATCTCACGGGGAGGTACCAACATGAAGGATTGGGAAGCACAAATTTTATATTCTGTTTTGGTTTCCATCGAGGTTCTTAAAGAAATTCAATTTGATGCTAAGAAAGTCACACAATCTCTTGGGTTCTCATATATAAAAGGAGCAGGAAATATAAAACTTATTAATGACATACAATTGCAAATTGATACAATATTTTGATTTTCAATGCAATCTTAAATTTCTTTCTATAACAAAGTATTAGTTGTACAGCTATTCCAGTGTTTTGGAAGCACTGACATGCTAAAAAGCAGGTAGACGACTTTTCAATAGGTATGTTTATGCTTAATGTGTGCTTGCAGTTCCAGAGCAATAAAAGGATTTTTTCCTTGGTGTTTTTTTTTAATTATTATTTTCTGTAAAGGACTAGGGCAATGAGAGTAAAGTTTACTTCTTTCCGTTGTATTTTTTCTACAGGGTGTTTTGTATAAAGTTAGATGCATTGTAAATATGAGATTTAAAACAAATTTCAATCAATAAAATAACAACTACAAAGCAATGTATTTATGGAGAATTGCATAGTATGGAATGTATATTGTCATATGACTTTTTGGAATGATGATGTGGCTTCACTAAATCTTGCTTCTCAGTTTTTCTTACACAAATACTGAAAATAATAGTACAGTTACCCAGAGTAACTGATTATTCTGCAATGAGAATGAAGTCACTTGCGTTTGGAAACAAGGATTTACTCATATACCCAACTATCATAAAAAAGAATTGGCTGGAGTGAAGAGCAAATGTGTACCTTATGCTTGGTGAGTTTTCTTCCCTGTTTTGCAAAGAAATATCCATTCATTACACTTCATGTTTGTGGGAAAGCACTAGCTACTAGTTTCAGTTCCCTGTATTTGTGTTAGAAAAAAGAGAGGTTTATGGTGCTGGAAAGTGATCAAGGCAAGACGTGTTATGTCCCCTGTTATGAAACTAGTTGTGTGCAGTCTTTTAAAAAGAAATATTTTAGATACCTTTATAGAAAGGCTGGTCTAATTGGCCCAATTGGTGCAGTTCGGGCCAATTAAGAGACGACTGTGTTTTTTATTCCATGAGGTGGACTCTGCCCTCATTGAAGTCAACAGGATCATGATCACAGAACTACGTTCATAAACATAGATTTTCAAACGATCTGAAATTTGAAGGGTAATTATATGGCATTATATATAAAGGCCTCTTTGTGTTATGTGCTTGTTCTGTGCTTCAGAGGGATAAATATATACAAGAATTGTAGGTGTGTCAAAGTAGCAAAACTGGTTCAGACAGGTAAAAGCATTTGAAGTGGTGTCTTTTGCACCATTAATAGTTTTTGAGTTTGTCTCAGTTTTTCTGCATCAATATTATGAATCCTGTTTTTAGAGATTTATTATTCCTATAAAAGCATCAGGCTGAAATTTGGCTCATCAAACAAATTACTCTCTCATTCTTTTATTATTGAAAGAATTTTATGCTGTCATTGATAACTGTCTGATACTGGAAATGCTTTTGCAAGTTGAAATTTTTTCTTGTTCACAAAGCAGTTGGTGGTATTTAAAGGAATTGAGGTTAACGGGCTTCCTTTCTGTGGCAATGATGGAGAACTTTGCAGTCAGAATCTGAAAGTTTAGAAGTACAGACTTAAGCCCTGTAACATCACTAATAAGATGTATTAATCTCCACATTTTAAAATTGGGAGTGGGTGTATGAAATTTTACTAGAGTCATCTAGTGACAGACCAGAAATAGATTCTGGTAGTTGTGATTTTTAAGCTGTGGAGTATCAAATACAATAATTGCTTCATCTACTAATTTGGTTGTGGCTGTCAACCTAAATTTAGTATAATATTTATTAATAGGTGAGTACAGGCTGTTCCATGTGCTAATCTTTGTCCATTTGAGTATTTGTTTATCATGGTTGAACTTTATGAAATTCAGGGAGCTGTCATTCAATAGATGTTTTTAAGTCTTTGATACTGCGGTGTTGGAGATAAAGAGGAAATGAGCAATTTTATTAATTTCAAACAAACTGAAAAGGTTTTAAATGACTGGTTTAAGCATTTTTTGCTTTAGTCATAGGTTATCTTTTAAATACTGTTTTAATTAATTTTAAATAATAGTTTCAATTGCTACTAGAAGCTGAAAGTGCATATATTTATGAATTTAAGATTACAGATGTTTTGAGTGAGAAGTACCTTGCAAATGCTTTTTTTCTGCTTTATTTAAATTATTTAATGTCAGTTCAATATGTCAAAATGAAGCAGAAGACAGTGGAAATTAACTTCCAGTCTACCCATGTGACCAATGGCATGCATCAAATTCATTTAACATGAAGTGGGCATTCAGTGGTGAGACTTAGGCGTTGTTCTCTTCCTGCCTTCCTTGGTAAGTGAGCATTCAGGTCTTCAGATGTGGATGGCAGCTCAAGCTGTTGTGGTGTCGTGTTGATCAAACCAAACCTGAGTTGAGGAATGGGCTCAGTTCTTTCTGTCTACCTCTGGCAATCCTATGCATGATCCATCACTCTATGACTGAAACCTGCTGATGAGCTTTTATTATCATACCAACATGATTCAATACACAAGCACTGGTATTCCCAGTGCTAAGTTGCCTGTTGCCCGTGTCTAGATTGCTGATAAGCTTCAGTATTTGTTCTGGCAAGACTGCAAAACCTGTCATTACTTAACCAAGTTTTCTCAACACAGAGCTCAACCTATAGCACTAGAGGTCTGATTGGTTAGTGTCACAGTATTTCTTGCTATTCCAAAGACACTGACTTTCATCTTCTTCCTTACCTGCTCTGAACTGTGCTAGAACCTGCTAAGCCCCCAGTACATTAATAGGAACAAAACCTACTATATATGAAATTTATTTAATTAATAAACTGTATTTATTTAATCTGTTTGAGTGAAAAGCACAATAAATGAGGCATCTTGACTTTCAGAAGTAGTATTGGAAAGTATCTTAATCATATCTATAGTGTTCTTTGCAAAGTCCTTGGAATTTCTATATGCCTGGAGAAGCTCTTTGTTATCTAAGACCTATTTATCTTCTGATTAGAGACTCAGTGCTGTCTTTGAGACAGAATAACACTGTAGGTCCCAAAGTAGATCAGTCTTACTCATGTCTAACTTACTGTTGGTAGAGGTATCAGAAGTGTCTTACCTTTCTTGTTGAGTTTTATTTTCTTTAATAATTAATGAGGGTAACAGTTTTCTCAGTATCACAGCTGGGTACCTTCAGACCACGTTTCATTACTTTTCCAGTTACTGAAATATGGAAGACACTTAACTTTCCTTGTTTAAAAAAAAATAGATCTTGAGAAAATACAAAGGGAGATGGAAGTTTTTCACCAATCAATATATATGAAGTGTCATAATTTAGAAGTGAAATTAAAGATCGGTATTTACTTTATGTGTGATATCCACTAACAAGGATTTTGTCAAAGTTGGCAAATATCTACTAAACTTCGTTAGAATAATATTATATGTCATATGTGGTGAGGACTTTAATGTCCCAAGTTGATCTAATTAAATCCAACTTTAAGTGGGAATTAATGCAAAGATATATATTCACAGACTGCCTAAGGCTCATAACAAGGTAGTCTAGTGAGCAGACATCAGGTAACTACAACACTGCTTAAGGTTGCTCTAGTTACCACAACTAGGTTTGTGCCAGCACTTGTTTGAAGCTCAAGTTTTTCATTCCATTGCCTAAGTTCCCTGCAGAATTATAGCCAAGAAAAAGGATCTCCTATTGGACTTGACATTAACAATAATTTTACTGTGTTAGATTAAAGAAGAGTGTTTAAGTCACTGGGAATGTACATATTCTTCTAAGAATAAGCCTTTTCTTAGCTGATGGAGTTGATCATGACCATAACAGAATAAATGAAAAATAGTTGTAATATTGAAATGTTGAAAAACACTTGAAGAGTCAGTGCACTATGTGACTTATCTACCATATCATGACAATAATTTGGGCTCCCGCTTATTGTCCTGAATAATACATTTTACCTTTGAAAATATAGAAGAGTGGCATCACTTCATATTTTGTATGAAATTGAGGGATATTTCATGGACTATAACTAGAAATGAACTTCTGTACCATGATGATTCAGCAGAGTATTTCCTTTTATTTTGCCTGTTTCAAAATATAATCTGATATAGCATCTCTGATCTTTGAAGGAAACACGTTTGCATGTTCTTGCCAATGAGTCTGCCAGTGGTTTTCGTACAATCGAGTTAGCAGGTCACAAAGTATTTAGAGAATCACAGAATATGCTGAATTGGAAGGGACCCACAAGGATCATCAAGCCCAACTCCAGGCCCTGCACAGAACTATCCCCAAGAGTGACACCACGTGTGCAAGAGTATTGTCCAAACACTTCTTGAACTCTGTCATGCTTGGTGCTGAGACACTTCCCTGGGGAGTCTGTTCCAACAGAAGAGAAAGGTCTCTTCATGTAAGCACAGTGAAACAAAGTGTTTCTCAGAATTGAAGAAAGGATTATTATTATTCATGTTAATGAACAGTGCACCAAAACATTTTATTGGAACTGAGACAATGGGACAGTTGTTGACTCTGTGAAATATTATATGAGGTGTAGCACCTTTGCTACAGTCTAATGGTAAATGTTCTAAGTGGGTGGGTTGTCACCAACATAAGTAGGTATTAAATAAAGTTTTCAATAATATCATCTTCATTTTATTCAGCAAGCAGTAAGAGCTCACCTGCTTTGTTCAAGGAGTACATTAGAGACTGCTGAGTGCTAGAGGCTGCGTTTCTCATTTCTCCTTCCCCTAACAGATGTCCAATTTTTCTGTTTTCAAATGTAAATCTAAATTCTGATCTCCCTCACATGAGACATTTTTACAGACTTACCTCCTGTTTTGTTTTTCGTCTTCCTATTAATCAAGGGAACGTTTTGTCTTAAACTGTTTTCTCAGAAAGTGGATGAATGGCTTTGTCTGAGGATCTCTACAAACAACACTCATTTCACCATGTCTTGAGCCTCCACTTTCCAGGTTTATTGAACTTTGAAGTACAGCATATCATGGACTTCCAAATGCCCATCACAGTCACCTCAGCCATCTATCTGCCTGTACAACAACGCAGATTTCCATTTTTCCTTCCCAAGAATAGCTTTTCATTGGGGAATAACCTCTAGAAGAAATGAAATACTGCTGACATCCTCTGAACACATTTCAATGAAGGAATTCTTTATACATTTTTATGGCAGGGGTTTCTCTACCATATTTCAAATACACCATGTTGTTTGTTTAGCTGTAGTTTTAACTCAGTTTCCTAAGGAAATGTGGCGTCAGTGATTATATTGTCTGAGTGTGTCTGTCTGTTCTACCCTTTTTTCAAATAACTGTGCCTCACATATCAGTGTGTTCCACGTGAAACTGGCTACAACAAAGGATGCCCTTCAGTTAGTTCCTTTTCTTGTTTTAAGGTAATTTGTTGTGAGAGCTATAAAAATTGAGTCAATGACAATACAAAGCAAACAACATTAGGAAAAAAAATGGGGTGTTTAATTTTGCTTCTGGACTTTCCTGGTATCTTTATACATCTGCCTTTCAGATAGTAAAGACTTATGAAAGGGACTGTTCCTCTTTTAACAAGAGAGCATCAAGCATGTGGTTGCCACAAACCGAGTTATTACAGTGAAACTAATAATTATAGTAATCTTGTGAAGATTAAAGTTTTAATGTAAAGCCTCTTGGAGACCAATTTCATAGATACAAAAATACCTGCAAAGAGTATCTCTTAATGTGGGAACACTCTATCCTTGATTAATGCAATGGGGTTTAAACTCCCCTCAGAATGAATGAAATTAAAGTTTTGGAGGAAGAAAAGAGATAAAAATCTGCAGTTGTTGACTCATCCTAATGGAAAAGGATATCTGTTCTATGTTTATTAAAAATACATAACCAAGCACTTATCATAAACACATCTGTTTGGACACAGGGTATCCTAAAGAGGAAGGAGTGTCAAGTAAGTGTAGTTGTCCTGTACGAAAACCAAAATGGATGTGTTTAGGTAACCTGCTTGTACTTTGGGCTGAAGGGGCTCAAGCAATTGAAACATCTGTTTCCAGAAAGATTGCATATGCCATGGAAATAAAATTAAAAAAAATATTAAAAAAGGAACCCCAAAACCAAATGAAAACCTTTGAGAAGTCCTTCAGTTAGTTTAGGATAGTGAGGAATTGAATGTGAAGGAAGAGTGGAGAGTGTTAGAGCACAGCAAAGTACTTCCAGAAGCAGACCTACTGGGAAACTGTGAAAACTCTAGAAGTTTTCATATTGTTTTACATAGACTGTAGGGGCTAAAAAACATGTGTTCAAAGGAAGAGCAGGCAGTGGTTATTGCCAAAGAATATTTAACAATTTCTATTTCATATTACTCAAAGAGTAATCCAGAGAAATCAAGAGGGGCCAATCAAGAGAAAAGAAGGCTTGGTCTAGGCAGAGTTTCTGAAGATTGCTGTAGTGCCAAGTGTAAGCAGAATTAGCTTCTGTTCCGGACCAAACAGTTAACGATGCTGCCTGGAGAGGGAAAAGTCTTGAACTTCATAGTTAATGAGAAGTTTGTGTTCATGGCGTGAGTAACTGTCTGGGCTGAAAGGTCAGAACTTGGCAAGACTGTAGTGTGAATCCCAAATGAAGCAGCACAAAACTGAGGGAATGGAAGGATCTTCACTTCTGTTTCATTTAAGCTAATTAATGCAGCGAACATCTGGTAACTAGAGCATAACTTCTTTGAAAAGAACCTCTATATGTGTATATGCATAGGTGCCATGGCCATGTCTAAAGAGCTTATCATTGCGAAGATAACATTGTACAAAGGAAGGTGAAGATTAATAAATTATGTCTTCTCTTGAAATACTATCCTTGAACATACTCATCTGTGGCACACTTTACCATGGGTTGCAGTCAGTGCTATTCTTTGAATTTTTTGAAAGTGGTGTAAGCAAAATGCTATTAAGTTTTATTGTGGCAAACAGCTACACCCTTGAAAGAAGTACCCAGCAGAACTAAAAATGAGAGTCCATTCCCATTGTATGTAGCTCTGTGAAGCTGTATTTAGATCATAGAATGAGACTAGTGTGAGTAGAGGTATTTCTAGATAGACTGATTTGTTTTCCTGGATTTACTATTTTCAGTGATGCTAGGATTACAGTGACATTTACAATGACATTGGATTTAAAGTCTAGGTAAGTATTGGATGTATACCATAAATTTAGAGCAGTTTTTAAAGTAAATTCATTACATTTATTAGTTGTCCTTGCTTTTACTAGTGTAAATGAAAATGCAGATAGATTTATTTGAAGATGTCAAGTCTTTTAAAATTTTCACTTAAACATGAGTTGTTACATTCCTAATGAACTGCACATAACAGAAACATATGGTTATCGCTTTGCTGGCAGAGTTTTTGGGTTAATCCTGTGGCTATATAATCTGAAGAACTGTGGAGTCAGTACAAAGGAAGGTCCATTCTTTCCATAGCTGTAAAATAAAAGTAAGATGGTGTTGGATGTCTTTATTGATGCCTAGCAGTTCCTGTTATCATGATGACAAATGAAATTATTCATATGCTTCATGGATAGCTTGTAATTTTATTTTTTTTAAAATACACTGTGTATTTCTATTACTGCACTCACAGTTCTTAAGTTTTCATGTTCCCTAATACTTTGCATGATCTTTCATTAGAGCTTGTTCTGGGATTCCTTGTGTGATGCTATATGCTATTCCAATTATGACTCTTAACAGGTGACTGTGACTTGTTGTAGATCTTAAAAGGAGCATATTGCTTCTAGTTAGTGATTTTGTTTAATGTATTAAGTCTTAATTAGATTGGACTTTTACACTGCTTTATCTCATGGATAAAATTTAATCTATATTTATGGTTCAAACATTGTTTCTCACCTTGTTTATTTGAAGCTAGAGAAGATATCTTCCTTAAAATATTTTCCATGCATTCCATAGTATATTTTTCTATTTTCAAAGGTGCAAAAATTGATGTCTTGGGTAATTGTGAGGGTTGGGGTAGAATGGCCATATAGATGGCTTTGTTTTGTGGCTGCTGTGAAGGTGCAGCATACAAAGAGAAGAGAGTGTGCCAAAATTTCTTAATGTTCAGAACATAGCCAGATAGGATAGGCTTCTGGCATTATATTTGGACCCTAAAAGTAAAAGATGATATTTCCAGATAAATGCCAAACATAAAAAAAAGAGGAATTTTGCACAAGATATCAATATGGTAGCATTTTACATGGACTTGATCAAGTTGCTGACGGTAGAAGGATTAATTAGAAAAATTGACCTGAATTTGGCAATTTTAGAGAATTCCCAGAATGTGTGTGACTTGAATCTTCCCTCTCCCTTGATCCTTAAAATGCTACTGACTGCAGTTTTGTCACTGATAAACACAACTGTTTTATAAGTGGCTTCTTAGTAGAAAAGGCTTGATGGTTTCAGACTTAGTTTAATAATGTACATAGGAGTTTAAATATTACTATTTAACATTATCTGTTTAATCTCATTTTTTACAATGACGTCTTAAATATTGGCTTCTCTATTTTTTAGCTGGCAGTTACTTTGGTTTTCTTATGCTGTTTTTGGAAGGATTTCTAAATTTGCATTTTATTAAGCTCTTTTAAAAATTCTTAATATTTTGTCCCCAAAGAAGTGTCATAGTGGGCCACACTATAGGTGTCTATATGCAACACAAAGAAAGGACTACATTATTTGATACCTGTAGGGGAACTGAGGATCATGAAGTGGGAAGTAGAAGAGTAACTGTTGTCTGTCAGTCTTAACTGTTCATAATTGCAGGGTGGAACCCAGTGAATAACTGTCCAGCAAATCCCACCAACTGTGAAGTTTGAAAATCAAATTTGCATTATTTCAGAAAACTTCTGAATGTGATCATTAATTTCTTAAATTCACTGTTTTAAAGGAAAAAAAAATAGACAAAAAACCCCAGTAAAATGAAACAATTAAATGCTCTCTCCTATAGGGCAGGGTAAGAGAGGTCCAGTTCCAAACTCTGCCGTCATGATCCAAGTCTTGCCTGTGTGTGATGAGATCATCCACCTTGCCAAAGAACATATTGCTCAGTTTTATGGTGAGAAAGCTGAATATCTGACCAAGAACAGAGGTTATTGTTCTCTGTCAGTTTGTGCATGCTGGGATGCTGTGCTGAAGCTATTGAACACATGCAAGGGATTTGGGGCCTTGTGACAGCTTGGAAAGTTGTTTTACGGAAAATTATCCCTGAACCTTGGAACAGGTGATTTGAGAGAAAAAGTGTCAGGAATGACTTTGAAAATTCAGGGGTGGTATCACTATTAATGGTCTTTGAACCCTAATCTTTTTCATTGAAACACAGCTCCAGACACTGTAAAAGACTTCAACTGTACTTCTCCAAATGTTTTATCCTAAGTTGGTGATGGATGCACTGATGGAACAGATAGGGGGAAAGATCTGGTGATCTTTTCTGCGTCAGTAATCAGGGAAATGTCAGTGGTGGAGTCAGTCTTTCATCTGGAAATACATGATGTATTATTCTCGCAACCACCATTTTAATTCACTGGGACCACATCTGAGCTGGACACCCCGTGTTTCAGACACTGTCTTGGGCAAGGTAAACAACAACAGATGAGTCAGCCTTAACCCAAGCAGTATGCTGAAGTACAGGAGTTACTGTCTCACGCTGTAACTTCCAAAGACCTCTCTTGACACCAACTGTCACATAATGTGACTTTTGAAATTATATGTAGAACAAAGACTATGTCTGTGGATTTTTCCTCACATTGTGTACCTGATTTAAATACCAGTACAGATGTGAACTCTGAAAGACCAATGGGGCAACCATTTTTGACTAATAAATCTTTCATCCCTCATTACACCGTCCTGCTAGTCACCTCTATGAGGATTCACCTTCACACAAATGCAAGAGAAAAGATGTGTTTCTCTTTCTACTACAAAAGTTTTATTTTTATTACACTAATGTGCTATTACTCTTTGCAACATCTGTATACATTTACACTTGTGTGCACACCAAGAATGCTGTTTGTTGGAAAGATGAATGTTTGTAAATAGGACTCAAGGGAACAGGATTCTCTGTCTTCCATATTCTTTGTCCAAAGCAGAGAATGCCTCACACAGATGCATACTCTTTATTTTAAGATCATGTAGATGTAAATGTAATAATGAGACAAGGGGATAATAGAATTCTTTGGAAAATAAGTACAAATATCATACCCTTTACATAGGAATGCAGAATAAGTTTGTGAATCAAAGGTCCTGTGGACTTTAATAAGAAACATTCTTGTTATTTTCAGGAAACAGCAATTGACAAAACAACTCATATAGTTAATGCTTTTATTACTGACACTTTCTTTTAAACCAAAATGTTTCATATTTTTAAGTCAGTTCCGCAGTGCTAAGCTGCAGTGCTGAAAGACCAGTGAGTTTAACTTTGCTTGATTTTACCTTACATGTTGATTATTCACTTTTTCATCTGTGAAATCTTCTTGGTACTTCCTGGTTCACTGAAGATGTAGCTCAGAATATGGTTTTACTCTGGTGTTCCTGTTGTGACCCATGTAATCTATAGTATTTCTGATTCTGCGGAGATATTCACTGAACCAGGAACATGTAAGAATATGTGGAGAGCAGGGGAAAAAGCTTTTATTAAAAAGTTGGATTGATTTAAGAAATAAATGCTTATGCTGACTTCCAACTGCAACATGGTTACTTATGATTGATGTCTCCTTTAGTATTTTAACTTTTGCTCTTTTAGTTGAGATTTGTTAATTGTATCAATGAGCTATTTCATTATCTTTAAAATAATACTCTTGTTAGAGTCATACTGTTCTAAGACTGAGCTCTGTACCTCAGATCCTTGCTTGCACAAATACATTAGTCTTTCCAAATGTAATTGTTACCTCTGAATCTTCTTTCAATCATGACTCCTGTATACTAATCTATTTTGTTTTGGCAATCTACATACATAAAATATATAGCATATATATAGCATTTATAGAAGAGCTTTACTTAGTGATAAGACAGCTTGGCAGGAAAATGATTTTATTTAGAGCTGTATTAATGATCTCTTTGTTCTCTAGTTAAGTACTCAGGCATATATTAGGAGATTTGGTTTCCAGTGGATATGAGATGACTCTTCTTTGGCCTCTGCAATGTCATTACTATTTTTAAAGAGATGGGAAATCAGTAAAATGGAAGAAAAGAATGCAAATATTACTTTCTAAATAAATTATAGTCTGGTCATCTGAAGAGATGGCTGGAGAGATTTGAGTCTTGGTGAAACCCTAATGCAGGTTTTGAATTCCAAGTTGCATGTGTCCCAAAATCTTTATCTGGGAAAGAAAGTTTAAAAACAGGGCTTACCTTAAAAAATACAAGAAAGTGTTGAGGAAGCAGCTTGATAGCTTAGGGAGATTTATAGAGAAAGAAACTACATGAAGATGACCTGTCATAGGTCATCTAAATGGAAAGTATTTTGTGCTTTCTTTTTATTTCTATTTGCTCATTTCTGAAAGCATCAAAAGTGCATTTTTGCATTTGGAAATATTAGAAATGCATTTTATGTTTCAAGTAATTCAGACTAGATAGATAACAAAAAGTTATCTTGTCTCATGGTCCTTAATCATGAGCATCTTTCAAAGGTGGATGTTGAATCTACATTTTTAGTTCTTAGTACAGTTCTCAGTATTCAAAGTGTAAAAAGTAGATAGCAATGCAGAGATAAGTAAAAGAAAATGTCTTTTAGTGACTGTTGTTGACAAGGAAATACCTTGGCATATGACAAGGTGATCGTGTCAGTACTCACACAGTCCTAGAATAAATTATGTCACTACGTCATAAATCTTGATTAATTCTTTAATGAAAATTTAAAGTAGCAAACATTTAAAAATACTGATGAAAAGAGTTTTCCATGTATTGAAAATGCATACAGAACTATAAATCCCTATAACTGAATGTAATGCTTGCCCACAATTGGCATGTCTGTCACTAATATGCAAAGCCCAGATGAACAAAGTAAAGTGCTTCCTTCTTTGCTCTCTCTGCCTCACCCAGATGCTCAGATTGACTCCTGATTTAGGATGCTGGTGTGGTTAATCTTGGTATTAATTTTAATACCACATGTTCTTTGCTTGCTGTTTATCCATAACTTTCCAACATGACTTTCTAAGGAGCTCAAAGCATGTTGACCATACATAGAATCTTTTTGTTAAAGAGTTGATCATTGTTTACAGTCAAGCTTCGAAGAGTCATTTTTATAGGATACGTGCTTATAAGTAAACATAAACTCTCAGTCTTATCCTTTCAGACAGATTCTCATGCAATTTCTCAGGTTGTGTTGCCCTTCCTTCTGCCAGTAGCACCACTGGCAGTAGCTACCATTGAAGTAGCTTATTGGAGTGTTTGTTGGTAGAAGAAATAAAAGGTTGATCATCAAGAACCATGTTTGTGATTTGCTTGGTTTAGAGACAAAAAACTATTTTTCATGACATCATTAGCTTGGTTTGAGTGGATGCAACTGCTGTTCACTGCTGAAGAACAGTTTGAAACTAAGCTTTGCAGTCTCTGAACACTAGGTTCATCCTGTTATCAGCTGGTGCCTGCAGGGCAGGTGCACCTGTCAACCTCAAGGTGCTTTGCTTGAGGTTCTAGGACAGATATGGTGGTGTCAAAATCTCTTCCCTGTCTACAGAAGTTCTTCAGAGTAATTGAGGGGGGGGGTGTCTTTCAGGTTAATTTTTTTAATGGTAAAACTGTAGTGTTTTATTCTAACTTAATGGCTTAAACATTAAGAAATTAGGTTAGAAGGAAATAAAATAAAAAATAAGCAGCAGTCCTCTGTAGTGTTGGGTAAACTGAAGTCCTCGGAAAGAAAAGTGCTTTTTCATGAATGCACAGAAAAAATCAGGTCAGAGATTACTGCCCAGCAATTTGGATTCCTAGTATTTCTTCCTATTTTGTGGTGTGGGGTTTTTTTTTTTAAATTTTCATTCATTTGCAGGTGCATTCCAAACTCAGTAAATGCTGGTTTTTAGTCTTACTTTAATCTGAATGTGATACCTGCAATTGAAGTCAGTAGAACAAATGTACTTAAGTTTCACTGAATGAACTAGAATTTAAGATCATGAGCATCTTTTGTATCAGTCTTTTTTAAAAATATTAAATATTCCCTACTATAGTGTCATCAAAACATGCCAAATAAGTACAGTTGTTCAGTGAGGACTGAGATTCAGTCAATACAATAGAATGATCCTTGCTTGCAAATGTATTTTGTATCTCTTGCATATAAAAATGAATGTGTAGAAAATTTTAGCTTGCTGGAAATTAATTCAAAAATATTAATTTTATACTGCACCCAGTATTACTTTTATAGTGTGCCACACCTAGATTATTTATTTCAAATTTGAGTCCCAAAGTTGCCAGAATGTTTTTTTACCTGTGAAGAAATCTGCCTTGTTTTCTGAGATTGTTTTCAGACCTAAGCAAACATTATTATTGTCCTGAAAGTGTAACTGCAACTTTTTCCACTGTCAAACTATGTTAATTTTTATCATCTTAAATTACATTAATCTTGAAAGTTGTAAATCTAGCATATATTTTCATGGGCAAGAATGTTATTCTTTCTTTTTAACAATTTGTGGTTTCTAACAGCATTCTTTACCTAACTCTATTGGTCAGTCACATTGTGAAAATACGTAAATTACTGTAACCATAATAAAAGAAAGTATAAAGGCAAAAAGGGTTCCTCATGTAAATGTTGAACAAAAAACCCCTCTGAACAATGACAATGAAAAAACCCCTGGGATGTTGCACTGTTTGTGTAATATCCATTGATTTCTTGTTCAATTTTCTATGCCCAGCTGTATACTTGGAGATCTTGCTGATAATTTTAATGCTCAGTAGATGTTTATTTATTTTATTTTGTTTAATGGAGAAAACTCAGTATATCGTCCTAGAAACTTGCTTTTCAGATTTTTCAAAATTGTTCTCAGCCTATGATTTTCGTGTCACTTTTGAAATCAGAATGACACTGAGCTCAAACATGCGCTTTGCCCAGACTGAGGCGAGTGTTTTGCTGGGTTACCTTGGGAGAGGGGCTGTGTTTGGAATGCTTTGATGCCATGAGCAGGGCACGCAAGGTAACTGCCTTTGTTTTCATTAACGATCCTATTTAAAGAATCGGCACTCCTTGATCAGACCTGGTGGGTTTCCTGGAAGACAGGAGAAAGAATTTCCTGGAATAATTGTATATTCTCCCTAGAGTGAAGCGGATTTCTCAGTCTCATTTGCCATTCCACATTCCTTAGCCTGCTTTTCCCTAGCATTTTGTTATTTTTCTAAAAAAAAAAAGAACATGTAGCTGCTTGTATGGAAGCTGGCTAGTGAAACTGCAACAGTTTCTTGTCTTTATTTGACAGTTGTTTTTCATGTTTTTGCACTCTGCCATTTGGTAGGAAAAGGCCAAACTTTGCTAACTCTTGTGATGCAAGAAACCTGTTAGTACTAACAAAACGAACACTGTTGCTCTGGTGCAATTCACATTTCAGCTTCAAAAACAAATTCTGTTGTTCATTTTTCTGATCAGGTTTTCATAACTATGTTACAAGTATATATCATGTAGAATTACGTGGAATAAGTTTGACCCTAACATAAATTGCGTTTTTGAATGCATGTTATTCTAATGCATTTCTCTTCTGGAGACCTTTCTGTCTCTAGAAAGGATCCTGAAATGTGAATTTTGCATTCAGCTTATTGAAGCTAACTGACTTGGTAGGGCTGAGAGGTACCACAGTCTAGTAAGTGTCTGTGAAAATACCCACTTAGCATCTGCAGCCAGCTTACACTAGGATCAGTCCACTCTTCTCATCCACCTTCCCCCACAAGCTCCATCACATCATGTAAATTGTAAATTGAGGCTATATTTTTGGTTATTTTAAGCAATCCTTTCCCCATTTGTTGGCATTTTCCATTCCTTCAATTAAAGTCCTACCACAAAAACAATTATTGAGGAGTTGTGAGAGGTGAGAGGCCAGAAACCTCCTGGAAGAGGTAGGAGCAGTCAGCTGGGGCTGGGAACCTCCTGTAGCAGATTTGGCCTGACCATATGGTTGGAAGGCATCTGCAATATCAGTTGTCTGTGTGACTTGTTTCTCAAAAGAACATGCAGTAGGTTGATAGGTTTATGTTCTCATCCTTCCCTCACTTTTATCCCAAAGCAATGGCTGTTTACTTATAGTACAAACTACCTGAAGCACAGCTCCTTTGTCTCATTTCCTACAGTCCCCAGGCCAGAAGCTGCTTGTCCTCCCCCAAAGCATGCCAATTATCTTCCTGCACATACCTTCCCACCCTTTCTACCAAATTCAAAGTTTCTTTTCTTCTCATTCTCATTAGAGCTAATCATGCTATACCAGGTTCCTAATGCCACATCCTTGATTTATGCCTCAGTCCATCGGATGCTCTCCTTCCAGTCTCATGCTCTCTCCCTCTCAAATCTTTCACTTCCATGGAAGGACAGGTCCTGCTACTGCCCAGGATAAGACTGGAGTTGCTTACTACTTTATGCATTACAGTTTGGTGCAGGGAACTGCACTTGTGTACTAAATACAGAAATACCTCCTCTCAAAAATATTCTTTAATCAGAGTCTGCAAGGCAATTCTTTGTTGATAACTAAGAAAAGGTAATGACTGATTTTCCAGAGTCTGCATCTTTAAGGAAAAGGAACTGTAATGTACAACTTGGTTGGACTCCAGGCACAAGAGGAAATGGGTTATAGCAGTTGTGACTGTGTGGAGCAGATGTTTTGGTTGGACTGGCTATCAACCATCTGACTCATAATAAATTGTCAGTTCCAGTAAATTCCCAGTTTTCAATTACAGTAGGTAGGATACGAGAAAACAATGCCGTTTGGATGGTGTATTTAAAGTGGTTTTGATGATAATTTTCATAAACAACTCATACTAACTTTGTAAAAAGATTAAGTATCTTGCAAAGGGAGCAGCTGTAAACACTGAAGCATGCATTTGAATGTAAATTGAGATTAATATGAATGAAAACTAACAAATTATTTTTTAGACAGTGTTGATACAATTGGAAGAAGAATTTTAAATTTTTCTTTGGGGATTTGTAATACTCAGTCTTCATTAAATATTTTGGGAGGGGGGAATTTCTAAATCCCTTCAAGCTTCCATTTTCATCTCTTCTGTGCTGCATTTATGTTTTCACATGGCCTCTCGTTCTTGACTTTTGAAAATACATACTTGATGAACCTTTTATGTGCACTGGCTAAGCAGACAGGGTAAATTAGAATGAAATACCATGAGCTTTCTTTTTATGAAAGGTTTTATTTATTCTTGTAAATTGTTGCTAGGTTTCTGCAATAGAAAAACACCTATGGGTTGAAAATTTCTAGATTTTTTTTGTTGTTCTTTCTCACCACATTGCTTTGAAGGTTTAATCAAGGATCAGTCCCCACTGTGCAAAGTACTCTGTAAACATAGGAAACCCCTTGCAGTTCTTGAGAAAGAAAACTGTTTATTTTCACTGTTAAGTGGTGTATCCATTTTTTCCTGTTTGATTTCAATGGACATTTTCTGAAATAAGGAAAATATTATTTTTTTAGAAAATAAATAGATAGTAGTGAGATGGCAGAAAGACACCATGAAAATCTGTGTTGGATCTTTTACACTGCAGTGCTCCAGAAGTTGGGTATTTTTACTGTCAGGCACGAGACTGTTGTGGAAAAATTAATAGGTGTGCATTATCACATGCTTAACTAATGATCTCAAGCATTTTTACACCCAGTTTTTAAACCTCAACATTCTTGTGGCCAAGATGTATTCTATGTTCAGTTAGAAGTCATTTTAATAATACCTTATGTAGAGTTTTGTGTGGAAAATGTTCTGTAGGGATAAAATGACACTTTATTATGGCATTTCTAACCTTGGTGTCTAACATTTATAGAAAATTGCCATTCTTCATTTTTACAAAATCAATTTTCTCAAAAATAAAAGTTCATTTGTTTAATAAAATCATCTAGCATTAAGTATTTGGAGTTAAATACAAATTATGAGGAGAAGAAGCATGGCTACTTCAATATTAAAAAATGAGATGTGACTTTAGTTCAACCGCCTCTTTTTTCTTTTTTCCTAAAAAGGGATAATGTTGGCAAAGCTGTTGGATGAAACTCTGACTTATGAATCCAACTGAAAAACAAGAATAGAGACAATTTTTGCTTTGCTGCTCTATTTAAATCTGGCCTATTCTTTGGTATAAATTCACATGCAGAAATGGGAGGAGGGAAGATGCTGCCTGTGCAGTTTGATAAGAAGCGTTGAAACAACCTTCGCCTTTGCATGCTTTGGTGTAATGAAAGGATCTCATCCCCTGTTCTGGGCAAATTGCCTGGTGATAAAAGGTTCCATCTTCTCACCTAATGACTGACGAGCTTCTGGAGATGACCAGCAGAGCGATCACTCAAGGAGTTAAATTGTAACTGGCACAGACAACATCAAAAAGGTCTATTAGTTGAAAAGTTTTCCACAGTTTATCTGTAAGACATGTGGTTTTGGTTTAGTTTTATAAACGGCAGTTGTAACAGGCATACTAGCGTTGAATGCAGTTCTACCAAGCAGATTCTTGCATAAATAAAAGTAACGAAGTCTGAAAGGAATAAACGGTGTGGGTGTCAGAGAGAAGGGAGTTTGTTGTAAATCTGCAGCCACCTGAGCAATAAGGTTGAGAGATTTCATGGTGTTACTGCACTGCTTCTTTTAAAACCTCCAGGAATGCTAGGGGGTTTGGGTCTTTTTGGAGTTACAATTTTGATTTCTCAGGGCTGAAAATATGCATGCATTTGAAAAGTGGGACTTATAGAAGAAGGCTAATTTCTTTACTTGGTTTTGCACTGAACAGTAGCTGTATGAACAGTATAGCACTCTGTTGGCAGCAAGAGTTGCAGTACTGTTTGTTGTGTGTTATTTTTGTAAATGGAAAAAGATCATGTCTCAATTTATTACTGTTACTACACACTTAATTTTACTGCATCTTAACGTGCAAATCACATACAGTGATGATTTATGTGGTTGTGTGTTTTTTTTCCACTGGCATGAGTCTTCATATTAAAGAAGCCACTAGTGAGTGTAGAAAATAGAATATAATATTACTGTATGTGTTAATGGATGCTGTAGTGGTGCTCACCTAGTCTGTTTTGGAGTTGGGTTTTTCTTTTTCCTTGTTTTGACTTCCTTTGACCAGCAAGCACCTGAAAGTGTTCTAGAAACTACTCTTATTCGTGGTGTCCAGGTGTGTGTGCACATCTACTTAAGCACTAATCATAAATGCAAGACTAAATAGGGAGTTTTTTGTCTGGGTACCTTGTAAAATGCATGTAGAGTCTATTCTGTAAATACAAATTATTTGAAAATATTTACAAGCAAATGAATATGGCCTTGGAAGAGCTGTATACACACAGAAGTGGATGTGTTATATCACACAATTATGGAATGGTTTGGGTTGGAAGAGACCTTAAAGATCATCTATTTCCAGTCCTTTGCCACAGGCAGGGACATCTTCTGCAGGACCAGGTTGCTCAAAACCCCATCCAGTCTGGTCTTGAACACTTTCAGGGATAGAGCATCCACAACTTCTCTAGGCAACTTATTCCAGTGTCTCACCACCTTCAGAGTCAAGAATTTCTTCCTTATACCTAACCTAACCCTACCCTCCCAATGTAAAGCCATTTCCCCATGTCCTATCACTCCATGCCCTTGTGAAAAGTCTCTCTCCAGCTCTCTCATAGCCCCTTTTAGGTACTGGAACCACTGTAAGATCTCCTCAGAGCCTTGTCTTCTCCAGGCTAAACAGCCCCAATTCTCTCAGTTTGTTTTCATAGGAGAGGTTCTCCAGCCCTCTAAACATCTTCATGGTCCTCCTTTCAATTCACTCCAACAGGCCCATATTCTTATTTGGTTGGCAGCCCCAGGGCTGGATGCAGCACTTCAGGTGGGGTCTCAGGAGAGCAGAGTAGAGGGGCAGAATCACCTCCCTCAACCTCCTGGTCACGCTGCTCTTGATCCAGCCCGGGATACAACTGGCTTTGTGAGCTGCAAGTGTACATCACTGGGTCACATTGAGCTTCTCATCAACCTAACCATTATATGTACTTACCATCTCTTGAAAAATACCCATTAAAATAAAATCTTTTTAATCATTAGCATTACTGTTTAATCTGTCTTAATAGTTCTTTTTGTTTGATTGACAATTAGCAAATTAATGGGGAAAAGCCCATTAATGCTATACTCAGCTTCAGGATTGAAAGCTGTTCCTTATTTAATTTTTTTCCTTAATGATGGAAATGTATGAAATACTGAGGAAATGGTCAGGGAGGATGGCACTCTTGGGTATATCTTGTTGTTGTTTGTCACGTTCGTAAGGGTTTTGTAATCTCTTCTGGTTCTTCTAGTGTAGATAGTAGTACCACTTATGAATGTAACACTTGAGGGAACATTTTATGTCATGAGGTCCTGCCCTTTCACTGCAGTTACAGGGAACCATGTCACATAATCCCAACCATAAACTGATCATACCCCAATAGGGCAACAGCTATTGTTTGCCCTTGCCACTCATATGGAGTATTGTCCTGCAACTTCGGGTTCAAACCGTGTCTGATTTCCAGCCATAGAGTGCTCGTGACCATTTTACAGGCAGTACTAGGAGTGCAGTTTTCTGTCAGCTGTCAGAAGTGAGCTGCACACCAAGTTAGAATTTAAGAAAACACTGTCAGTTCTGTCTCATTTTTCATCTGAGGCAATTAGGCTTTTTTAAGACCCATTCTTCCCTGCAGCTTATCACTAAGTCTCTTGGCATGTTGTGTTTTGCACGTAATAGCTGGTATGCAGCTAGTCTCTCTGGACGTTAACAGTTTCAGTCCTGCCAAAGCTTCAAATGCCACGAGATTGCCTTCCTAAAACCACTCAGCAGTCGCTTTATTTTTTTTCTCCCCACATAGGACAGGGTCTCCTAACAATGTTTAAGTGGTTTGCATGTTCCTTCCTCACAGCTGCCTGTAGGACAGAGCACACCAGGGCAGTCTGCATCGTGTTGATCCTGCTTTGAGTACATATTTGCTAGGTTATCTATTTCCTCTTGTATTTTTCCAAAATGGTTAAAAACAAATGCATCTTGGCAAGTTGCTGCATACATATGCACAAAGGTTAAAGGATTTGTTTGTGAGCAGCAAGTGGCACATTATTATTTGCTGTCAGTGAAGGTGACTGTACTGCTAACATTACTTTCTAACTAGAGGTCAGGAACGTAAATTAAGTTGTGCATAGCAGAAATACACTTCTTCATACTGCATGTGATTTATGAATTGGAGGGCTGTCAGGTCCTAACCAGAAACAATCTGTTCTGGATGATCCCAAAGCTGTAACTGATTGTTCTGATACAAAGAAAGCCTCAACTGTAAATGCACTGACTCGTATTTAGCATGGATTTTTTTTCTTACAGTACTTTTACAGAGTATGCAGTCTTTGCTGAAAGTAATGCATGGGTTGAATTTGCAGGTAACTTGGGAACAGTGACTTCTAAATATAAATTTCTGGTTGCAAAAGATGCACAAGATAAGTAGCAGTTGAATACACACAAAAAATTTGGTCCATATACCACTTTGAAAAATAACAAATATAAAATCTGTGGTCACAACTCAGTGATATTATATGATTTTTTAGAATTCTTTGGTATTTACATCTGATGGTAGTGTTAAACCAAAAATTGACATGAAATCTGTGTCTTTACTGAAATTTATAGTTCACCTAGTTGAAGAAGAGCTACACTACTGTATGCTTGGTAATCCAGTAATTTTTTTGTTTATATTTTAAAGGAAATTAAAGGAATTAGTACTTTTAAGTACTAATATAGTAAGAAGAAATATATTTGCAACCTGTTTTATAATGGTTACAGTCTTGATTATTTACTTAAGCGTGTCCTAAATAAATTGGTATTTGATTTATTAGTTGTTGTCTGTAAGATCATAAGGACTCATTTTTTATGTGCTATTTTATATTTACTTTATGTACAGGATGTGAATGAAGATCCTGGAGAAGATGTTGCACTTCTCTCCGTTAGTTTTGAGGATGCAGAAGCTACTCAGGTTTTTCCAAAGCTGTACCTTTCCCCACGTATTGAACAGTGAGTGAGACAGGTTTTTTTTCTGGAATGTTTATTCTACTTCATTTCTGAACTTTTTAATTTTTTCCTGATAACATGTGAGAAATGTTGAGTAGGTGATAACACACTATTGCTTTAAATTGCTTAAAGTTATAGTGATTATTGCAGGTGTGTGTGGTGGAGAAATGACAGATTTTCTTTCAGCTAGTTCTGTATATATGTGATATTCTTGTAGCATCATAATCTCCGAAAACCATGGTTGTTTTCCTGTAGCCGTATATTTTGAATACCTCTTATGGTACAGCATGCTGATAGTTTTTGGTGGGGGAAATCTTTAATTTTTTTTCTTCTGGGAAGGCAAGTTCTCTGTATAAACGTAATAGAATTGAATAAAGTGTTTTTGTAGCAGCTAAAGGGCTATGTTAAGTATGCTTTAGGAATTTGCAGGTTTATAGGTTTATATAGCTTTATAGGTTACTTTTTTCAGGAGAACATCTGAAGATTTCATTTTAAGAGTGTTGAAACTTACTGATCTGTTTACTAGTTGGCAAAGAGATTTGCTGAGAAACAAATTTCAACTCCTAAAATGGAAGGGTGAGGATTAGAAATCAATCTGTTTTCATTAAACTTCTCTTCTTCCTTTTCTGGAATTAAGAATGTTTTAATGCTTCTCCTTCTCTTCAACATCTCAGTCTTGTAATGCTTATAAAAGTAACTATGTTAGACTTTTCAGGTATACCAGAGTCAAAATGGTCTTGTTTCAGTGGTGCGTTGTTTTTCTGGTTAATACTGCCGTGACTTTCGTCTGAACTGGTGATGATTCTTCTGCATAGACAAGAAAATATGGGCAACACTGACCACCAATTTTATAATAACTTGGGGATAAAGTTTGTGTGAGTGAATAAACATAGTATCTTGACATTTTGCTCAACAGAGCATTGATCCAAATAAACTCCTGTATATAGATTAGAAAACAAAAACCGGGTTTTGATTTAGAGAAAGGGATAAGACTTCCAAGATACTGTATTTAAGGAAATGTAGGTTACACATGCACATGTAAACACACAGACAACATATATCGGTATCAGAAGTGGAAGCAGGATGGGGATCAGTGCAGAGCCTTGGGCAGGCCCAAGCAGGCGGGAGCAGGGCAGCAGCCTCAGGGCCCTGGAGCTGCAGGACACAGGCATCTCCTGCTGTCACAGTCCTATTAATACCCATGGTCCTTGGTTGTTACCAACAGTCTTGCTTGGCTCCGCAGCCATCTGGTATTGGTGTTTGAGACATACACTTTCCCTGACCTTTTGGGAATTGAGAGCTCCACGGGTCTCGCTTTGGATGGCTGTCTATAGGGTTGTTAGAGGGTGGGCTTTTAGTCATAGCAATTTTCCATCCTGACTGCAATTGCAATTGGGAATTCTGTTTTGAAGATTCAGTAATAAAAGTATTATCTTACTTGGGTTGTTATTCAGGCAAGAGGAACAAGGGACAGCACAAGGGGGCCGCACCAATCTCTGCTCTCTCTGTGACCAGAGACAGGACCTGAGCAAACGTCTGGAGCTGTATTAGGGGAGGTTTTAGATTGGATATTAGGAAAAGATTCTACCCCCAAAGGGTGCTTGGCACTGGAACAGGCTCCCCAGGGAAGTGGTCATGGCCCCAAGGCTGCCAGAGCTCAAGGAACTTTTGGATGACATTTTCAGACACATGGTGGGATTGTTGGGGTGTCCTATGCAGAGCCAAGAGTTGGACTCAATGATCGTTGTGAGTCCTTTCCAACTCAGGAGGTTCTGTGATATTTAATAGCTTTTACATTTTCGTATTTTTTATCAATTCACTAGTTTTTGTCAGCAGTAGTTGAGGGAATAATTGTAGTCCAATATACAATTATTCTTCCATTTTCCAAATGATTCTTCTTCTGAGCTCTGCTAAAAGCAGATGGGCTGCCGTAGGTTTCCATTGTATTTTCAGTTGATGGTTAAGTGTATTTCGGGCTACCCAGGTATGGCTGTCTAAATGATCCGTGAGCTAATGAATACATTGCTTGTTTTCCCACTTTCAATAGTATCTTTTAAAATATGTTAACCTCTTGATACCAAGCAGAATAGCAATACAAAGGAACTCTTTCTCTTAGTAAAAGTATTACATTTTCTCTCAGAGCCCTGAAGAATATCTGATTTTAGATGTGTGATATAGAGTGATACAACAGAAAGATAGTTGAGTGATGTTGGTACATATCTGACATGTCTGCTGTATTTATGGCTTTATCATTTATGCAGTCATGTTAAAATTGTGCCAGTAAACCCTGGAGTTCCATGGCACACATGGCACATTATCAGTGTATCAAATTCGAGATGCTTCACTCATCTAACTCAGTTTCTTCCGAGTATCTCTGTACTGGTAACCCATAATACCAGAGTTCCTTGGGAGCTGCTGCACCTCCCTTTGTTCTACTGATGACTTTTTATGGGCCATGAAAAAATGTACGAGTATGTTTTCAATGTTTGTTCAATTGCCCTTTAATAACAAAGATATGGTTGTCTCTTGTTCTTTCCCAAAACCAATCTCTGCTCTGTTTAGCAGGGGCTGACAGTCTAGATATTTAACTTTCCAATGTTTGGGAACTGAAGCAACAATGTGTACTTCTTTATACTTTTTGCCAAAAGTACAAAAAGCCTCAAGAAGTCCTGAGGATTAGTTTAATGACTTGAGTCCATGGCATGTTACATTTGAATTGTGTTCTGCTTATAAAAGTTCTTTCCTGCTGCTAGCAGCAATTGCATCTACAAAAGCCATGTAAGCAAATTACCACTGCATTTTTTTTATGCAGCAGATTTTGAAGTGAACTAAGTAGTAGTTGATAGTTCCCAACATAACATTCCCAAGTACTCAACAAAACAGGAAAAATACCAAATTCCCACAATTATTTTGCTAGTACTAAAATCTGTTCACCTTAGGAAGAACAAGCAAACAGGAATAGCATTTTCCTGACATATGAAATAACATTTCAGCTTTGTAGAGAAATGAGAGTAAAGGGCCTGTTTGTGTAGCATGAGTTATCTCCTGCTTTCCCAAGAGGTTTCATTGCTTTTGTGCTTTGCCATATAAACATGTGTTCCCACATTGCATTTTCTAAAAATGATGTGTACCCACAGATCTTGTCAGCAAATTTGAGTTCTAACAGTATGAACATATTTTTTTGCTTTGAAAGGGTTTTGTAAAGCATGATTGCTCTGATTTTAGGTGGATAGTAAACATAATACTAGTAAGACTTTGACTGAACTTTGTCATAGACTCTGGAAGAGATTTCCAAAATGAGGGAAATGTCCATATTTCATGGTTTGGAGCAAAGATGTTGGTACATGGGTTGGCTTGGAAAAGCTCGCATATTGAAGCAGGGGGGAGAAATGCAGTAAAGAAATATTATGGTGTGATGTCTGACTGCAGAGTGTCAGGTCCAGTGCTTACAGTAAAACAACCAACCCCACACTTTGGGACAGGAAACATTTGTGTTAACTTATAAAAAGCTCAGCAGTAACTATTCATAACTATGCCTGGTTTAATTCTTTCATTAAAACTTGCTAATCTGAAAACATTCATTTCAATACTAATTGTTCAAAATGCATTAACAGCCACTTTCAGTTAGTGGTTCCTTAATTTGAAATCAGTTACTTAAAAAAACTTTCATTTTGTAATTTGAAGAATTCTTCTTATTCTTTGTCACACTGCATAAGTAAGCATATAGATGCCAAACCCAGTTGCTTTCAATTAGCTCAAAAATTAGATCAAGTTAAAATGAAACATGGGATATTTATGATATGTATTTGTCTTTTAAAAAAAATACCATTTTCCCTGTAGTATCATAGAAGAGAGTGTCTACACATTTCTGGAGGAAGTGGTAAGCTGGGAAACCACACAGACTGACCGCACAACTTGAGAGGATGGTGCCTGTCAGCAGCCGTGACTGTGTGTCCACAGCTCATCCTTCACCTCCTCCCACCTCAGGGTGTGAGACTTGTTGCAGGATGCTCTTTGTCCCCTTCTGATAGCTGCTGTGCTTTGGGTGGAGGCTCATATAGCTGAGCTAGGGAGGCAAAGGTGTGTTCTGAGGCTGCTTCTGCACACCTTGGTGTGATGAGGAGCTGTTGGGATGTTTGCCCTTTATGTCTGTCACATTCCCATGTGTTATCCGTAATGTCTCTACACCTGTCTGTGGAAAGCATCTTGCTTGTTCAAAATTACCTTTCTAGTAAAAGCATACTAAATATTCATATGTGAATGGACTTTATAATAAAACTGTCCATCATATCTTTGTTTTCCGTTTATTAAAAATTGTTAGACTCTAAATCCAAAGAGTCAGTGCAGGATTGAACAGCTAATTTCTATATAGTGCTTAAAATGTGTGTCAGCATACTACACATGAATGTGGAATAGAAGGTTCTGGGTTTTTTCTTAAAAGAAAAAATTTAATATATGTAATTTTTTTCCCCTTCATGAGTCATTCATACTAGAAAAAATAAAAATGGGTTCATCTTGGTTCACATTTTAAGAAAAAAATATACAAGGATAGAAACACTGTTGTTCAGTGAATGCTGTCTTCCCTGTGTTCACAGAAATAATCCTGCAATAAACACTGTTGTCCTGGAGGGCTTTTCTCTGATAAATACGCAGACGTGAATATGCTAAGAAAACCAGCTGTCAGTAGAACTTGTTTTGCTTAAATGGATCAGGCTCCATGCTTTGGGGACTGAAATGGTCGTTTTTTACTGGTCTGGGAGCTGTGCCAGAGGGTTCTTCGTGACTTAGGGTGGTATGCAGAGTTCGGTGACTGCATTTAACCTTCTCATACGGGCAGGGGAGAATAACAAGAACCTGGTCTGAACTCTTAGGCTTTGAATGTTTCTGTATGTTTTTCACTGATGGAAAAAAAATTGAAGGGAAAATTAAACACATATGTTTGTTTTAAGGTGTTTCCTGTCTTTTACCTGTGCTTTCTGCTGGGAATTGGAGGAGGAAAGCCATAGAATATTACCCATGTACTGCCAAGTACTGCCTCCACCTTTGTTTGAGGTACAGGGGTGCATGAAGGGCTTCACCTTTGAAGCTGGCATGCTGTGCTGCCACCACTTGAAGCCTGCTGTTTCAGAATGCTTATGAATGCACAGTCACTAAATGAGTGGTCATGCTTAGGCCTTTTTTATGTGTACTTGTAGAAGTCAGGAGTAAGGTCTTCTGTTCAGTATATTAAAATGTGCTTGTGCATCTGAGTTCATGAGTTCAGTTGATGAGTAGTAGGCAGCCAAGACAGTCCATGGCTTCTTCTAATCCCAGAGCATCTTTGCAGACTTGGGAAGCAGGACTGTTGCTTTGCAGCACTTTCTCTTCCATTAAGCCTTCTTTGGTCATGTCTCTATGCCTGGCTAGTGAGTCAGACCTATCTACTGCCTACTGTATGTGCCAAATCTTCCGAAACTGTAGCCAGTACCATAATCTGATTGCCAAGCTAGCTCTGCTTTGCAACTCTTCCTGTGTCCTAAACATCACCAACATTTGATAGTCTATTGACAGAAGAGATCAGGGCAAACTGGGACTGGCAGTCAAAACAGACTCACTTGTACTTCTGATCCAGGTGTTCAGCTGTACTGACTGTTCTTTTTTTTTTTTTTCCCCTGGAGCTGCTAGAGAGCAATTAGTGGCAATAGTTGTAGAAGAGCTAAGATGATGAGTCCATCATCGAAATGGTGCTTTAATGCAGGATATGTTAATGCTGTCTTTAAACGGTTCAATTAGTGAGATTTTTAAGGTGGCTTTCTTTCAGTGAAGAGACTAAGCAATTAGACCTATTTGTCAAGGTATGACATACTTGAGACTGTTCAGTGGGACTGATTTTGTTGCTAGGTAATGAGATACCAGTTTCTCATATAGAGATAAAGGGCAGTTCTTGGTCTCATGTCCATTTTGTGGCAATCCAGAGCTCAATGTTTCCTTGACTCTCAGGGCAAACCTTAGAACTGAATGTTGGGAAGGGTATATGTCTTCCTGGAAGTTTTGTCAGGTTTCTCTGAGTGTCAGCGTGTATGCATAAGGTTCTGTGATGTGGTGATGGAGGGAATGTTTTTGCATGATATATCAAGTCCTTTACCACTTAAAGTATTTTCTTGTATAATTGAAAAAACACGCATAGGTAAATGAATTAGTAAGAAATCACAAAAGAAATGGAAAGGTGATTCAGCATAACCCTCTTCAACTATCTTCCTCTACATACTTCTAAGGTAGACTGGTCTACAGTAATTTCAGAAGTTTTAAACACATTTGTTTCCTTTGGATCAAATGCCTCCATTAAGTTGTTGCATTTTTTTCACTTCTGCACTTACAGTGTATTTCAGGCTAACATAATTAAACATAACAACTCTGTATCATGTTATTTTTCATGTGCTATGAGTATACACCTTTCATTGTAATAATCCCTGTTTCAACACAGGCATTTTTGAGTACTGCTGTAAAGCTGTTCTGTAGTACAATATCCTCCTCAGCAATTTCACTGTGGTATCACTGCTTCTAGACATATTTACCCTCCTACAAAGAGTGATAATGAAGGAAAAAACGAACAAAGTAATTTTTCTTTAGGATGTCAGACAGTATTATTCATAAAGGTCTTCTGGATTCTTTATTGTTGCCCATATATTTAAACTTGTGTCTTTGTACATGAGATTGCCAACAGCACTTTTATTTAGTAAAAATTAGTTCTGACAACAATATTGAAAATTGCTGTCATTTTCGATACTAGTTAGGCCATACTTGGTACTTTTAAAACATTTCTGTTTGTCATGGAGGTTATTTTTTAAATTATTTTAGATTGTGTTTGATACTAAAATTTATTGTAGTTTTGTAAAAAGTCTTACTTTTCTTTTGATGTATCCAAGTGTTTTTTTCTGTTCTACTGCCTCTGTTGCTGTTACAGTTTGAAGGGGTGGAGGGTATTTTTCTTGACATTCTGATGTTCCTGGTGCAGTACTGAAGTGCCTTCTCAGGTATTTCCCTAATACATTAGAACACATGGAGCAGATTTCATCTTCCTTTTCTGAAATGGTTTTGTAGGAGAAAGGAAGCCTGCTAAACAGAATCAATCTATGTTAGTACTGAAGTGTGCCTGCCACAGGTGACAGGATTTTTTTTCTACTTAAGAATTAATAGAAATCTTTTGGGTTTTTTTATGTAGAACCTTTTGCTGTGTCGACAGCATTAGGGCCAGCTTGCACTCCTTGTATTGTTTTCCAAATAATTAGTTAGGCTGACCAGAGAAATTTGAAACAGGTGTCATCTTTTTTATTCTATTGTTTGTGGTATGGCAGTAATAGAGCAAGCAAGAAGGTCTGGTAACTGGAGTTGAATGTTAACCTGAAAATTATTTACTAGTTTTTTTTCTTGAAAATGCAATGAAAAAATGAAGTCCTACCTGAATTGTAAAATTTATACATAGGGGAATTCAGAGTTTTTCTAGGGCCAAGTTATTTGTTGTTTCATGGATAATGTGCTATTGTTAAATGCTTCTTAAAAAAACCCAAACAAACCAAGTAAACCCACAACAGTTAAATACAGAGTTGCAGGGAAATGACAATTGAAGCAGTCGTTTCTCTACAGGCTTAATTCCACAAACTGTCTCTTTGTAGTTAAAGAGCCCTTGCAGAAGAAAAGTCCTTCAAAATGACTGATGGCATCAAATTTAAAAATTGCCTGACAAGTGTGAGGCTTGTGCTAATTTATCCATATGTGTATCCATAGGATCATTTAGGTTAGAAAATAATTCTAAGATTGTCAAGTCCATCCATAAACTTTGCACTGCCAAGTCCACCACTAAACCATGTCCCTAAGTGCCACGTCTACACATCTTTTAAATACCTCCAGGAATGGTGACTACCATATCTCTGGGCAGCCTCTTCAGTGCTTGAGAAACCTTTCGGTAAAGAAATTTTTCCTAATGTCCAATCTAAACCTCCCATGGCACAACCTGAAGCCATTTCCTCTCATCCTGTCATTTGTTACCTGGGGGAAGAGCCCAACTTCCACCTGGCTACACCCTTATTTAAGGTAGTTGTAGAGAGAAATAGGGTCCTCCCTGAATTTCCTTCTTTCTGAGCTAAATAGCCCCAGCTACCACAACCACTCCTCATAAGAGTTGCGCTTCAGTCCCTTCACCAGCTCCATTGCCCTTCTCTGGACACACTCCAGCACCTCAGTGCCCTTCCTGAACTGGGGGGCCCAACACTGAGCACAGTACTCAGGGTGTGGCCTCACTAGTGCCAAGTAGAGGGGAAGAATCCCATTCCCTATTCCTGCTGGCCACACTGTTTCTGAAACAGGCTAGGATCCCATAGGCTTTCTTGGCCACCTGGACACACTGCTGTCTCATGTTCAGCTGTTGACCAGCACCCTAAGTGCTTTTCCAGCAGGCCAGTTTTCAACCATGGTTCCCCAAGTCTGCAGCATTGCATGGGGTTGTTGTGACACAAGGGCAGAACCCAGCACTTCACCTTTAACCCTCATACATTTGGCCTCAGCCCATCAATCCAGCCAGCCCAGATGCCCAGTAAAGCCTTTCTACTCTCCAGCAGATCAACATTCCTACCCAGCTTGGTGTCATCTGCAAACTCATAGAGGCAGCACTTGATCCCCTCATACATATCATCAATAAAGCTATTAAACAGGACTGGCCCCCATGCTGAGCCCTGGGGAACAGCACTAGTGGCTGGTGAACAGTGTGAACAGAACTAGTGGCTGATGTAACTCTGTTCACCACCACTGGGCCTGGCCATCCAGCAGGTTTTTTACCCAGGGAAAATGTATCTGTCCAAGCCATGGGCAGCCAGTTCTCGTCCAGGAGAATTTCATGGGAAACAGTGTCAAAATCTTGTCAATGACAATCCATAGCCTTTTCCTCACCCACTAAGTAGGTCACCTTATCACAGGAGATCAAGTTGGTCAAGCAGAACCACCTTTCATAAACCCATGCTGGTTGTGCCTGATTCCTGGATTGTCCTGCATGTGCCATGTGATGGCACTCAAGATAATCTGCCCTGTGACCTTCCCCAGCACTAAGGTCAGCCTGATAGGCCTGTAGTTGTCCAGATCCTCCTTCCAATCCCTCTTGTAGATGGCATTACGTTTGCTAATTTCCAGTCAAGTGGAACCTCCATGGTTAGCCAGGACTGCTGAAAAAGGATGGAAAGTGTCATTGAGCAGGTCATGAAAGGTTTCCTTTTCAGATCGAAGTTGAGATTTAGTTGTTTTGCTGTATTCATTCTAACTGGATATTAATTACCAAAACTGTCAAACAGTAGTTAAATGAGTTAATTAGAATCTTGGCAGCAAATGCAGTGGGTATAGAAAGGCACATTTACTTCAAAGTTATGAAAAATAAGATTTTCTAGAGTACACTTTGAACCCACTTTTGTTGCTGCATGGGTATTTTTCCCAGTTCTTGATGTAAATGCAAACCCATCACTACAGAATGTGGTATCTTAACAAAGTACACTTTCTTGAAGTTGATTTTTGCATATTTGGGGCATGGGGTTTGCTTTCTGAATATGGTGACTAAATCGTTTGTTTTCAGAGAATTTTTCTCTGTGATCTGCACATTATAGTGTTCTGTCTTCAGACTTTTCCTATTTTATTATTTAAAACAACAAAAAGTCAACTAATATTTAATACTTGCTTCTAAATGGCCACATTCAATAGGTACAATCTTTGACCACTAGAGAGTTAAACATTGAGGATTTTCAGTTTTTTGAAAACTGTGAAACAGAGAAGTAAGTGGTATGTGAAATACCTCAGTTTTGATGGCCTCTGTTGTCCTCTCCCTCTGCCTGCCCTCCCCCCAACTGGGGAGAGCTGACAGTGTCCTCTAGGAATATTCATGTTCCTGTTGCTGATGTTTCAGCAGGGAATGTGGTGGCACAGGGAGCATGAATTGAGGAGTATGGCAGAGGAACAGGCCTGCAGGGAATCAGATGGGCAGGAGGGAGAATATAAGTGGGGGGATCTTAGCCCTATTGTTTTTGTGATAAAAGGAAGGATTGTAGTGCATCCTTTGAGATTACCAAGAGGGCTAGTTCCGCTGCCAACCTGCCTTTTTCTCATAAGTTTCCTCATCCCTTAGTAATACTTGGTAACACCTCTCAGTTTCCTTCGCTTTCTGCCTCGATCTTTCCTGCCAATAATCAGTGGCATTTTAAACTTAATGCCTTCTTGAAAGGAACTTTACTACCTCCTTAATTAGCCATTGTAGGAAAATGCCATTTTCCCAAAATAAATCATGGCTGATTTTCTCAATGTGGCTACTAGGTTTCTGGGGGTTTTCTTTCCCCTAGGTATTGTCAAGAATGTGATTAAGTGTGTTGCTTATTTCATTTAAGGCATATGAGGCAGTCACAGTCCATGCTGCTACTTAACTACACTGGCTACTCGGCTCATGTGAGTGTCACCTGAAACCCTGGCTCCTTTCAGCACTTGCACATTGGACTTAGCTGGGGAAAATGTATAAAAGACATTGTCAAGTGTGAGACTTTTGGTTGAATAATCTTTTCCAAGATAACATATTCCCCTTCAGGAATATCAAGAACTTCTGTTCTAGGAGCTTTCCTCTGAAGAATCCCCTTAACAAATCACAAGTATTTGTTGAACTGTAGACCCGCCACAGGCATCCTGTAACTATACTACACTTCAGCTTCCTTTAAATACAAGTGCAAATTATAGGCAATTTAGAAAGACATTCTTTAAATGGAATGGATTTGCTCTATTTTGTAGATTTACTTTTAGGAAAACATGTAAGCTGATCTTTATAGAGAGCACAAATGGCCAAAAACATTATCATGCAGAGCAGGGCTTCTTGTGAGTCCTTTATGTTTTTTAGCTTTCATTTCTCTGCAGCCAGCACTTCTTGAGGACTAACAAGGCCTGATTAATCTGTAATTTGGAAGAAGCACAACAGAGATAGTTAGAATTGGCCTATGGGTGCCTTACATCCAAGGAGTTGCATATTCACTTTATGTTTAAAGATTTTTTTTTAATGAAGACAAAATATTCTTGTACCTGTAGTCCTCTTTTGTACTTCAAATGAGTGTTATTGCTCCCTGCTCTCTTTCACTGCAAATCAGTGAATTCTTCTGCTGTCTTTGAGTTGTCACAGGCAACAGGTAAACTGTGGGACTCACCTCTGAGGTTTGCACCTTGGTCAAATTCAAAACTGGTGTCAGGAGAAGATCTGGATGTTCAGTTTACCATCTCCCAATCTGACTTTTGTTGGAAGAAACCCTGAATGCTCAGATAAGGAGGAACTTCTGTGCTTCAATCAAGCAGATGATTAAGAGCCAAAACTGGTGTACACTGTGAGACACACACCTGCCTTGAGTTGTTTCAGTTTTTTGGGTTTGTGGGACTTTTTTTTTGGTTCCTCATTGATGTATTTAGCTAAGAAAATTTGGAAATGCGTATTTTAAGCCATTTATCAAATACGACATTGAGTAGCAGTGTTTTGAAATCCTTCCAATTCAGTGGGTTTCTAAGCCATTCTTGTCTTTCATGATTTTTACAAATCATGTAGCCATTGTGTTAATCGAAAAAAAAAATTGGGACTCTTTTTATGTGTAGTTTGGAAAATGTTCTTGTGTGTCAACAAAGAATATTACAGAATTTAAATGAAAGATCTCAAGTGTGATATTTAATATGTGCATGCAGTATGTGTCAAACATCCCACGGAGGAAGACAAGTTAAATTTGGCAAGAACTGAAACTTTAGAAGATGAAAGTGTAGATTCTTTTTAGTTGGATTTTAAAACTAAATTCTTCGAGCTGCTTTCTTGTCAGGGGTCACTTAAGATGCATGAGGAGGAAACTTCAGCTATTTAACAATTTCAGTGGACAAAATTCTGTTAGTACCAAAGTTGCAGACACCACAGTGCAGTGGAAAAACCTGTACAAATAGAGCGAAACAATTCTGCTTGCAGATATTTGCTGTTGAAGCCAATGAAAGGGCTGTGCTCTTCTGTGTGGTTTAGTGATGTCAAGCACTACTTGCTGGAGGCAGCTGTGCTACTGCAATGCTTTCCTGACCTTAAATAGCCTATATGCTGGGTAATGCAAGTGTTCAAATATAAATACAGGGCACATAAGGACAGAAGGAGGCCAGAAAAGCCATCGAGGCCCCTTCCCTCCCCTGAATTAGTCAGTGTCTTCCTCAGTATTCTTCTCTTCTCTTCTGGTATTTGTCCAAGATATTTACAAAACCGTTTAGACTAATTGTTCCCTTGTGTTGCCTTGGTACTGTTTATTCCATATGTTAAGTACTGCGTGCAAAGCAGTTCTGCTCTTCAGCTTGGCTGCTGCTTGCTTTCCTTTCCTTTTCCTTTCTTCGAGGTTGCCTTTGATACTAACCCAAACAGCTGTGCAACCTCTGTCTGTCCTGGGAGGTCGCTTGTACCCCAGCAGCAGCAGCCCACTGCTCTTCTCTAGCCCTCCCCTCTAGGGCAGGCAGGACTTTCTGGGACTTTCTGTGGAGGTAGTTCCTGCAGGTCATGTTTTTGGTCGACTTCCCAGATTTACTTTTTTTCTTTTGCTCTATAATGGGAAGATGGTTAGATGGCATGTATGTGTAATTACATAGTGATACTCTTAATTTGTTCCATTGCTCAAAGACTCTGTTTCTTTTGTAGATGTAATGAAGACTGTGTAACTTGCTTTCTACCTCCTCAAATCATGTTGTTTTTAATTGGTACTCTTATTTTTGTTCATTTTTCTACCACTTAGGTTTCTCATACTGCCTTCCATTGTTTTTTTTTTAATTTCTTTAATTTCCATCTCTATTTTCTGATTTCTGTTTTGGCTGTTTGTTTTTAGCTCTGCACACCTCTCTGAAAATGTGTTTCATTTTCAAGAAGTGAGGGTCTTGTTTTGTGCACATCAGGTAGCAGTTTTTCCTGCAGTTGACATAGAAACTGTGAGGAGAGTTGAATGACAAATGTACTTCCTGACAAAGAAAGTCGTATTGAAAATTTAGGCAGCGTTTGATCAACAAAAGCCTAATGACCATTTTAATTGTTTGATACACAGAACCAGTGCATGTCCAGAACAGTCATTTAGTGTTGTCTACAATTTCAGTGCCTTTAAAGCATTTTAACATTACTTTTTAAAAACACTTTAAAATGTTTATTTTACATTTGTTTTAATGTTATTTCTCTTTACAATTAATTGTTTTCATTTATGAAAGGAGTAAAAGCTTCAGGATTTTTATACAGCAGTGAAAGCAGAAACATTCCAATTTATTGTATTTGTCAAAGCCTGGCTTATATATAATTGAACAAACTTTTTTTCCACTCCATGGGAGTCTCCGCAATAACAAAGATCGTATATCTCACTACTATGAATTTCTTTCCTTTGTTATTCTAGTATTACATTAGAATTTTGGAGGTCGCATCAGTTCATAAAATATATCAAGTTCCTTAACCTAGGATAGCTGCAGTGGCTTTGTAAAAAATTCTTTTGCAGCAAATAAGTGGTAGATTTTACATCAAAGTCGTAGAGCTTCTTGTTGAAAAGGAGCTCTCAGTCATCTAGCCCAGCTTCCTGCTTGGCATGGGACTACCACCAGCACTAGCTCAGGTTTTGTGTAGATTTTGTTACTGAACACTTGTCAGTGGAGATCCTGCAAGCTCCCTGAGGAACTGCTCTGCTTCTCATTAGGGAAGGAGCTCCTCTGAAAGTCCAGCCTGAGCATCCCAAGGCCTCACTGGTTCCAGTCCTTGACAACATAAAGGTCCCTTCAGACTGAAGCTGTGCAGTTGGTTGTAGCAGTGTTACACAGAACCATTAACAGTATGCCATCTGTTGTGGCACTGTGGGTGCAAGGTACTCGTCACCCTTGAGCCACCATTCTTCCATTTCAACTCCAAATCAATAACAGAGGCTGTGGTAACAACACTTGCTTCCCCCATAAAAGCCTTTTCTGTTTGGTCTCATCCTGCTTCTCCAGCAACATGGAAGGGTGGGGTCTTAAGGATATATTGCTGTCTAGGAATTATTCTGGCTGCAGGTCATGATGGGTTGGTATAAAGTTAAATTAAGTTCCTATCTCACTGCTGTCACAGTAAAGAGATGGCAAGGGGAAAGATGGTATGAGTTTGCTGCATTCTGACAGAAATCACTAGCTGGTACCTGACATAATTTTGAATTTGGGTCCATACTATTTTATGTTATGCCTTGCAACACCAAGGCACATAATAAAGGGAAATCTCTTTTACTTTATTTAACTCTGAATACTGAAAGCTTCTAGTTGCTTTTTCAATACATGGATACTAATTTGGATTTTCCTTTATTAAATTTCATATACTATAGCAGGATTTAAAAAAAAAAATGAAAAGCAAACAAAAACCCCTGAAATAGAACACTAGTCACTAGCAGTGAATGATCTTGGCAATGCAACTGGCACTGCTGAGTACTTTCCACACACAACTGAGTACACTTAAAATGTTAGAAAAAGGATAGATTTTTCCTGATTTTGTTTGTAATACTAATGCTGTGAAAGTCTAGCATTCTATTTTTGTTCATCCACCAATCTGTTCAGCATATTTTGTTTAATAGTTTAATGGTAGAGTCTATATGCAACCACCCATGTTACATCAGACTCTGCAACTGGAATGTTGTTTACTTTTCACCAAGGCAACTCCCTGTTTTTTGTTAATTAGTATCTAACAAGGTCTGACGGCTGACTCCCTTTACAGTCAAGAATGTTAAAGTCAAGAATGTAAGGGTGTTCAGGATTTACAGGCACACTGTTCTAGCAGCAGTGTCTTTTGTACAGGTGGCCTGTTAAAGGAGTTGGTTTGGTGTGGCTTTTTGCATTTGTGTATGTGTGTATATTCTTTTATTCTTCCCCAGTTACCGTGGACAGGTTATGCTACTTCTGCATGTGCATAGTTCTTTAATACTTCATGCCATGAAGTTATTTTCTTAAGCAACAGAATGAAACTGAGAAGATTTGTGGGAAAATCTTCTATAGGTTTCTCTCACTGTTCTTTTCGGAACTAAAGGAAACTCACGTTTCTGAGGTGGTCAACTTGACAACAGTGGCTCGTGTCTAAGCTATATTTTATTTTTTTCGGTTTTGACAACAAGTCATCCCTCAAATGTCTCAACAGTACCAGCAGGGATTCTTTTTATTAAATGTTTAGGGTTTTTTTCCAGGCTTGATCTGAAGTGATGCAAGGAATACAGTAAACAGTATTTTCTTAGTGCTCTTTCACTGATAAAATGTTTTACTGTTTTTTAATCCAAATATCTGTTTTTGCAAACTTTAATGTGTTTATCCTCTTGGTACCCTTCTGGAATAAGATAGTCCTAGATATCGCCAGGATGTGTGAATGTATCCATGCGGACAGAAGGATTTAATGATTGGGAAACTAGAATCAAATAGAGACTACTACCTTTGATAAACTCGGTCTGTACCAGATAAATATTGGTAGTCACATTTTTTATGTAAGATGTCTTCTTGCTTAGTTACTCTCCTCGATCACTGCCCTGTGTTAGCTGTATAGGCTGTCTTGAGGCTATATACACTTAGGTCAGCTGATTGATATGCCATACAGGTTCCTCTGGCCTCTCCACTGGTGTCATTTGAACTGTGTGCTTTAAGAAAACAAAATAAAAAATTTGAGTATGTGCAGAAGTACATTTTTTTCCACCATGAAAAAGGTCTTTTTACTAATCTGGTATGTTTTTGAGCTTTGACCCTACCAGAACATCTCAGCAACATAGAGATATATAGATATTGCAATTCGCTAGCTGATTATAATTGTATCTTAAGGCAAACAAAAAAGACTTTTTAATTTACTTCGGTTCTTAAAACCTGTAAAAATACTGGGTTCTATTTTAAGAACAAATAGTAGGTAAATAGTGTTCCACCCAAAATCTGCCAATTACTGATTGTGTTCTCTTGATTTTTTTAAGTTCTTTTGTTGTAGGAGGACATCTTGGCAGAGCTTCACATATGTGGTTAAGTGCTTGCTGAGCCACAAGCAAATAATATTGTACAGTTAAACATTTCTTCCTGCATCACCAATTTCTATTCTCTTGGGCAACAGGAGTTCAAATCTGGGCAAGGATGACAGGTGTAGACCTGTCTGATTGGATTAATAGCATAGAAACTGTTGTTTGCCACCGTAGTAATATTTTACAGTTGGTCTTCTGGTAAGTTTCTCAACATAGATTTTGATTTTATTATACCAACAAATAGATAGGTGAGTAACTCTGGAATCGTAAAGGACAAAGGGAGAATTTGTTTCCCATGTTCAGGTTTGGCAGATCTGAATTCTGCTAAAGAAGTTCAAAAAGGGTATGTGAAAACCTGAAGGGCAGTGATGATTCAGAGATGACTTCCAGTATATTGACTGTGGGGGGTTTCTTTTCAAATGCTGTATCATTTTTGCCTGTGTGGCATTTTCAGTCTCTCAAACTGCCTTTGCTTGAAAATAATAATTAGTTTGAGGAAGTGTGACTTTTCCAGTTAGTTTGTTCATTCATACCTGGGATGGACCTGTGAAGTAGAATTAGGTTGCTTATCTGTTAGATATTATAATTTCTAAAAAAGGTTCTTTAAATAAATTTATTTAATCATAAAATCATTGCTGCACAGGGAAAGTCATGTTTGTTGTTGTGTGTTGCTGGGTGGAATGACCTCAAATTGTTCCTTTATCATAACCTTTCAAGGAGCTCGAGTAGTGTATATTGGGTATTAGGGTGTGTATTTAGGGTTGTACCATGAAATTGAATGCATGTGAAAAATGAATGCATGACTTAAATTTGCTTTTCTGTGCCTTTGTAGTTGTGTTGAAGTGGCAATAATAGCTAAGGCTTGGGAAGGTGAAGTTACACAGAATCAACTGGGTTGAAAAAGACCTGTGAGATCACAGAGTCCAACCTATGACGCAACACAACCTTGTCAGCTAGGCCATGGCACAAAGTGCCACATCCAGTCTCTTCTTAAATACCTCCAGGGATGGTGAATTGTGTTACAGGGAGCTTTTGGGAGAACAGTTCTGAAATTTAGAACATGACATTCAAGGACTTTTGAACTCACTTTACTGTGAGGGTGATGAGACACTGGAACAGGTTGCCCAGAGGAGTTGTGGATGCCTCATCCCTGGAAGCGTTCAAGACCAGATTGGATGGGGCTTTGAGTAGCCTGGTGTAGTGGGAGGTGTCCCTGCCCATGGCAGTGGGGTTGGAACTAGATGATCTTTAAGGTGCCTTCCAACCCATTCTATGATCCTGTGACATGCCTTTTTTGTTATTTCTTATACTTGCAACATGGTGTAAATTCAACTTCAGTTCTCTTCAGAATGCTGCAGTCAGCCTTGATAACCTGAGTTTATAGTTTTGTACATGCAATATGAAACCTTAATCCTTAGAAAGGAAAAAGACAAACCACTTTGGAAATTAATTTGGTCCTTTGAAGCTACTCCAGTGTCTGAGCAGTCTGGATGTGATACATGCTGAAGAGACTTTCACCTTGATGAGCATACCAGTCTGTGAAACTGTTTTTTGACACAATGTCAGAACTGCAGCTGTTTAAACCTCTGTGTCATACGTTGAAAATATCCAAAAGATCTGTTTGAATTAACTGTTAGTGGAGAAATATCAGTTTCATTTGTGTAGCTTTGGTACCCTATATAAAAGGGAAAACAGTATACAAGGAGGGGAAGTTTTGATTTTGGGTTTTGTTTTTTGGTTGTTTTTTTTTTTAACAAAACTGAGTAGTTAAAATTTAAAATAAAAAAAGGCAAAACAAAACAAAAAAAAACCAAAACAAAAACCAAACAAAAAACCCCCCATAAATTACATCTTGTTAACTAATAGAAATGCATTTTTATCCCCAGTTAGGAGCTTTTGCTCTTTTATTCTTCAGCTTTTCCTGCTTTTGGAGTTGTCTGTGTTTCATCTCCCCTTTAATGTATTAATGTATATTTACATTGAAGGAAAGATGAAATACCTGGTCCTGAAGATCATTCAATTAAATTGAGCAGTTCTGGTGATTCCCTAGCAGACAGATGGTAGAGCGCTGGATTTTCAAGGCAAAGTAGGAAATTTTAAATTAAAAGAATTTTTGTATCTTTGGAATATGAAACATCTACCCTGAGACTTGATAAATAATAGTCAGCTGTTCTCCAGGCTTCCCTTGGTTTTACGTGTACTGCATTTTAATTTTTTATTGCAAAGTTAGAAAAATCAGACCATGGAAATAAGTTTTAAACTTTCCCAACATTTGGTTAGAGGAGCTACAACTAGTTATTTTTAGTCCTGACTGAGTTTGCATTAATGTTTTTCAGGTTGATGCTAATTAGATACTGAATAAACACATAGCCCCTTGAAGGGTAGATAGCCTTTTCCAAGTATTGACCACAGCTTTAGATAGGTCACTTTGCAAAGTAGGTCTCCAAAGAGCAAGCAGTTTGGAGCAGGTGTTACACAAGCTATAGGAGTGTAACTTCGACATGTAAAAACCTGGGTGTCTTCTTTTTCTTTTTTATTCCCCCAGCTAATACATGGACTTTGAAGTCACTTACTAGGCAATATATTCGTGTGTTTCAAAGACTATTTTGCATCTATTGTCAAGCTGAAAGATGAAGATGAGGTGTTCCCCAGCCAATTTTGTCTTTTGTGCTCTGAAATTGTGTACGATACTTATCATATTAGAAACTTACGGATGCGCTAAATCAGCTGGTAACAATTGCTTATCACATGTTTGGCAGACTTGAAAAACAGAAAGTGGTTTGTTACAGGGAACAGTCTACATATTAGTATGCAGTACTTGAAAAGTTTGTGATGTATGTAACCGTGACCTCCAGTCTCTGTAGGTCAGTAAGAATAGAGATGCAAATCATTTCTATTTCCTTTATGCTTGAGAAGTGTGTCTTTGTGTAGCTCAGGTGCTAAAAACAGGCAACACAGTTTTTCAGGAAACTTGCCTCTCATAAAAGAAAGAGATAATTCCTTTTTTCTTGCCTGCTTCTGCCTTTTTGAGCCTTTCAGCACACAATGTCAATGTTAAGCGTCTCAGATAGTGACTGCCCCGCCCCCCCCCAGCCTCACCTCTTNTGGTATTCCTTTTTGTTTTCCTGAACTTGTTTGTGCTTAAAAATACAGCTTATGTTCTTTCAGAATAGGAAATTTCTGATAGTTTAATGCAGAGGTATTGACTATATCTCAGCAAGATAGCATCAGTTCAATGATCTTTTACAGTGATCAGGGATGGTAACAAGTTAATAAGAAAGGGAAGGCTGCGAAATCTATTAATAATTGATTTTTACCTGATTTGGATGTAGCAAAAAAACTGAATGGTAATTTGGAAGTAGGTTGGTTGTCTTTCAATTCCTCATCAACAGATCTTTCGTTTGATAGGCTCTTCCATGCTTTTATTCTGACAAGTCTTGTTAGAACTCCTAGGGAAATAGCCAAGAACTGACTATGACCATAGCTACTGAATTCACCTCCCATGCTTTGAGGGACTTGCTGTGGGCTTTTATCCCAAGTTTGGAAGGCTCATATGGAGATGCTTTTGTTGTTGCTGTCTTATGGAATGCTGTTTCATGGGCTGTGGATTTCAATATTGGGATGTGCTAATTTGCAAGACTTCAGATAATTTGGTCTATCTAGTTACACTTCCTAATGCTTTTATTTCACTTCCCTTTAATAAAATTACAAGTATCAACCTGAGTTTGTGTTATAACTCTCCCCAACAGCAAAAAAGGAGAAGGTGGTTGCATCAAGTGCAGTATTCGTAATTGTCTTCCCTCCCTCTCTCCTTGCCTCTCAAAAAAAATATTAAACAGAGGTATCTGTATCTCATCACCCGTACCTCTATATTGCAGTGGCTTGAAAACAAAGAGCACGCAAATAGAATTGGGCAGCAGCATTGGCTAATTACAAAATTTGTTCATGTAAGCGGCCTTAGCAGCTGTGTTTGTGATTGCTCTGAGACCTTTAATCAAAACTCCAGCATTGCCTGTAAGTGAATCTTTACTAATGCTGAAGTGCATCCCTAAATCACGGCTGTGTTTGGGGGATGGAATTTGGCTGCCCTTCTCTCTTGGCATTTTGCAGTTAGCCATACCTGTGCACAAGGATATTACTGCGTGCAGCAATTTGCTGGTGGTGTTTTTAGGCTAATTGTGTCCTTATGTGACTCCACCTACTCTGAGAAGTTTGACATACCCTGCTTCCCAAAGTAAATAGTGTTTGGGGTTTGGTTGTTTTGTTCATAGTGTTTCATCCCCTCAGAGGAATGAATAGAGCCATTTTGTAATCTTAATTCTCAGTTTACTTCCTTCACTCTTCTCTTAAACCTCATCACACTAACTGTTAGTGTTTCAAGTTCTCTTTCAAGCACATGCCATCCAAGTCGGGGTGGTATGTGAAATGTCATGTTAGGCAACTGTTGATATTGTCAGAGGGATTGTATGTTAAGCTGGGGTGGGGAAGCTAGCACAGTGTGTTTTGCAGAGCTGTGCATTTTTTAAATCATTGTGATCCCTGGCATATCACTTGTACTTGCAGAAGAGGGCAGGGTCCTGTATCTTCAGATGGGGTGCTTTTCCAGACGTTCCACCCAGCCTGAATTCATGTCAGACAAGTCAGGTCATTGCTGCACAGCTATTGAAATATTCAGAGGAAGGTCTTTATTTATTTGAATGCTTCATTCTTTTCATTAAATCTAAAACTTTTTGAAGATATACCACCTTTCATTTTGCTGGTCACAAAGTTAAAAATGTTTACGTGACTTTAAAACCTTCTGGGGAGAAAAGAATGTATAGTAATTTTAACGTTCTGTCTCATTAGTTCAGGTTACACTTACAACTACTTTCATTGTAATTTTAAACAAACACCATCATTTGAATGATTAGTATCTATTTTAATCACATAATACTATGACAATCCTTTTAAATGTTTTTATGTTAATAGAGAGATTCATGTTTGTGATTAAAATTTAGCACTGTAATTGACCTTGCAGTATCATCTGAATATGCCACCCCACTAGAAAATAACATGCATAGGCAAAATTATAGTACAGTTCATAGAAACAGGGCTAGCACAGATGATATTTTGCCCTAAGAATTCTCCAGCCCTAAGTCATTAATAGCTGAGAGAATTTGATTAATGCATATTCAGTAATCCTGAATGAATTTCTCTTTCATGGAGTTGTCCAGCCTACCCTTTGCATACATATTGCAACAGGGAATTTCATAGCTCCACTACATCTTGCAAGAGGATCTACCCCCATTGAGTTTTGAAACTATCTCCTCCTGTTAGCTCAGTGTAATGCTGACCACTACACTTGTATTGGAAGAGACACCAACGAGTCAGTGCTTATTCACTCATCATATTATGGTTCTCAGTCTATCTGCTATCCTCATTTTCTGTTTTCCAGACTGAGTTGTCCTGCAAACAGCCTTCTACTTCTTTCCTCATAATCCTGTGCTTCGTTTTGCTTTGGCTTTTCATTTTGTGCTGAGCTGACATTTCAGCTGAACTTTGGTCATAACCCTGAGATCAGCTGAATGTTCAGCTTGGTGTCCATTCTATTTTTGGTTAGGATTGGTTTTGACATGTGCATCACTTCATACTTGCCTTTGTTAGATTTCTTCCTTCTTACTGTCATCCACTTCTCCTGCTTTGTAATCTGTTTATTACTCTTCATGGTTGGAGCTTGTTTTGACTACACTCAATAACATACCGTCCATGGACTGCCACCCTGCAGCTCACCTGTTTGTTAGGTCACTTACGAACATTTTAAGCGAAGCAAGTCACTACTGAACTCCCCTGCTCACTTAACCCCGTTGTTAGAGCTAATTACTTACTCATGCTTCTTAGTGACTCTTTTAAAGAGCTTCAGTAGGTGTGGGACACAGGACTACCCCTAACTGGAAAGGAATCAGTATGGCTTTTATGTAGTGCCCATGCATTCGTCATGCTGGTAGGGAGGTTCTGAAATGAGGACATTATCCATTTGCCTAAACCTAGGGAAGCCCTCACAGGAAAAAGAGATCCAGTTTTCATAATGTGTTTTTCATTTCTATCGCCACCTCTTTTGACTTGATTTTATCTGAGTGAAAAACCCCGTGCTTAAAACCACTGGTGACGATTCTGCAGGTACAGATGGCTCTTGGGCTACTGTTTGTTAATGTTAAATCACCATTGAGTTTTTGCTTGTGGTGCCCATCACCAATTCAACAAGAGAACGGTGCTTGAGTTGTCCTGCATGGACTCCAAGAAGGAACAACCAGTCTTTGAACATCCTTATGAGAAACTAAAAGAAAGTTTAAAAAAGAGTGGGTAGAACTACATTCAGGAGTATCCTGCGCACTCACCAAAATGGAAATAGTTGAAACTTCAGTGAGTTGTTATAGTTCAAGTATGTGTGAACAACAGCATTTCTGCTTTGTGCTGGAGGGATTTTGTCCTGCAAGAGCTAACTATCCTTGCGTAACAGGCAATTGCTTTACAGGAAATAAGTAGCAAATCAAATGGTGAGTAGTTTTTGCTAGAAAATCTTGTTAAACAGAACTCCCTGAGAGCAGGTCCCTGGTTGATCCTCCCCCACCTTTTTACTGTATAAAACCAGAAAAATCTGATTAAAGTTTTCAGAGAAGTGCTGGAAGAAACAAGAATAACAAGGACATGTACCAATAGGTCTTTGTTTGTACGATGTTTTTAGATAGCATTGGGGTTGGATAATATATGAGAGGAACTAGTTTCTGGAAAAACAAGACCTTCCCTGTCATATGCATTTTTCATTAGTTTTTAAAATTCTTACTGGAGGAGATGGGCAGAGTACAAAAAACATTTTCTGACTGCTGAACTGGTGGTAAAGCTTCCATATTTTCTGCTGTACCCAGTGAACATAGGCATGTTTTCATCACCTTCTGGTATTTTGACCATTATTTTGCATGTGTTGATTCATTCACCTTCTTCTGCCACCTACTAAGCAAGATTAGTAAACTTACTGTGAAACTACCAGAAATTCCTACAGCTTTTTCTCTAATACAAACTCCCAGCTTACAGAAAAAAAAAAAAAAAAACGGAAGGAAAAGCCAGCTGGCTGATGGAAACTTATATCTTTTGCACTGAGGGTACTGCCCAAGAAGAAGTTCATAAATACAAATCTAAAACTATCAAGTTTAATAGATTCTGGGTCTAGAGCTTTGGGGCACAAAAAGGTCGTATCTCTAAACTTAGACTACAAGAAGTTTGTCAGACATTTTCAATAGTATTAAGCAACTCCTGCTTTCCAGTAAAGCTGGAAGCTGGGAGAATGTCAACCTTGGAAATTTGCTGCAATTGGAAATTGCCTCATGTTTTCCATTGTAAATATTTTTCTTTTGTTTCTTTTATTTCGAAATTTTTCAGTTGTGGACTGAGGTTTTCCATGTGAGAAAACTGCTTCAAATGAGTCCTGTTCCTTAGGACTAACTGTTTGTATTACCAATTCAGATTCCCGTCCCTCAGAGGCATCAATTTGTTGGGATTTTTTCTTCTGTGACAGGTGCATACTCAAGATTAAGTTCATATAAAGTTCTGTAAACCCATGGTGCTGGAGGAGTGTGCACTAATGGTAAAGAAAGTAGATTATTAGTTTTTTATTAGCAGTCTTGGGGTTGTGGTTAAGAAGGCATTTGTAGAAGGTCTCGCAACAGTGGTTTTGACAAATGATTTACCTAATGGGATGAATTTTCCTACGCTTGTTCTTATTGAGGAAGTGTCTGAAATAAAACTGTTCCTCTCTCTGAATTGCATGTTCAGTGTGAGTTTAATCACTTGATTTTTACTTTCTGATTTAAACTTTCAGGTTAATCAATGGGGTTGGTTTGGGAGGTGGTTTTTTTGGAACTGCTATAGTTTTCTGTATAGGCAGAGTGAGGTCTTGGCTCTGTTCCCACTGGTAAGCTCTGCCAAGGACTTCAGTTCCTCCCTAGGTACGTTGTGTGGTGGGAAACCAGGGTTGTTTTTTAATCTTGCTTCCTAAGAAAATTAAGTTGATTTCCTATAAAATTAGTGTGATCGTGCAGTCTGTACTTACAGGTATCTGCCATTTTTGTCCTATAAACTTCCTCGAGTCCACTGGCCAATTTCAAAAAAGTTTGGCATGAGGGTAGAAGTCTTCAAAATACAAAGTTACTGTAGTTTCATGAATGTAACTGCTAAGAAGAGGCAGATTCTGTTATTGACAGCTGAAAGAAAGGCTGCAGCCCCTCTGTAACTGTATTCAGTGAATGAAGAGTCACTGAGGGAAATAAATTATGAATATTCTAATCCTAGGAAGTGCTTCAATCATAATTCATGCCTTATTAAACATCAGGTGAAAAAAAAGTGCCTCTTTTCATTCAAGATTTGTGTCCTGAATTCATTCTCTCATCTCTTGGAAGGCATGAAGCATCTGTAGCTTTTCATTTGGCAAAGGCATTTAGGACATCTTTCCTGTGTGGTTTCTCTGATGTTTAGTAAGGAGTGAACTCGTGCTGTGGCTTTAGCAAAACTGGATTAAAAAGTCAATCCAATGCATTGTATAAGTCCACTGGAAACCAGACTTTGTTACTGTGCTTCTCATGAACTTCCTTCTTACTTATCCTGTGAATAGCCCTGATTCATGCAAATACAGATAGGTAAACATGGACTGGCAGGTATTCAGGAATAAATGAAATACAGCAATTACATCCCTGGAATATTATAGCTGATGTTACATACTTAAAACTCATAAAGAAGTAATTCATCAACCTTTATTAGGTCCCATCTGTATATTGGTATGGCATCAACATTGGTAACATTGTGTTGTTTTAGCACATGGCGGAAGAGGATCAAATTACTATAGATGTGTGAACCAAAACTTTGTGATTCTTTTGGGGATCTTGAAGGGGGGGAAAAATGTTTTTTAAACCAAGGTGGATATGAATTTAAACGAAGGTGAGTAAGTAAAAGAGAATCAAATGTATCATTCCTTCATTTGCATCACAAAACAGCTGATTTTTTAAAAATCCTATCTAATTCTTAATCTTAAGTGAAATGGGGCATGTATAGTACCTGGAACTGCACCATCACCCTTAGCTCTTAGTGAAAGATAGAAAATCTGAAAGAGGGAAATGAGTAGGATTTCTCTGCTGTCACTGTAACCCCTGCAATTTATAAAATTAAAATTGACCAGTAGCCAAAGAAGCACTAACTATCGTAGTAGATATTAAAGGCACAGCCTTCAGTCATTTGGAAGAAGGAAGCCCAATGAACACAGGCTTTATACATAAAAGTTTAAATTTAAATTCAGAACTGTATGGTTTTTTGTCTCTGTAGGGTCACTTTGTTACTTTCTTTTTTACTCTAGCTTCAGCAGACCTAAAATCTTCATAAGCTAATGCACTGATTATAATTCACTTAAAAACATCCAATGATGGCCTGTATGTTGAAGACAGGAAATAGAAGAAAAAGCAAAGAGCATATGATTTCTGAGAACTTCTGTCTTCACAACAAAATAATAACCTAAGCATGCAGAAGCCCCAAATCAGCTATTCTTGCCCCAGGGTTAGCAGGCAAACAATTCTAAAATACTATTTATAGATTTAAATAGTATGGAAGGTTTCATTTTTTACGTTCTTTAGCCAATTTAAAAATAACTTTTGTGAGAGACAAATCTTTACAATAAAAAAGCTTGCAAAGTTGTCTTGGTCTGAAATCATGTACTTTTGTGGCTATATACAGATAGTGTAGACTGTGTGCAATGTCTTCTTTAAGTTTTGCAAAATGCGAAAACAGTTGACCTGCCTGGGTTGCTAAGTATCCAAGGGATTTGTTGACACAGTGCTGTTTCTAGCTGGTGGAAGGCAGAATTCTGAATAAACTGAAATGACTCAATAGTAAACTTCACCTTGAAAGATACTGAGGACCTGCTTGAGAAATTCTGGTCATACTCAGCTTCTGAAGTAGTTGTGAATTCTACTTTGCTTTTTTTAGCATGCTATAGTATTCGTTCCCTGGCATAAATTGTATCAAGTGTTGTGTATTAATGTGTTTGAAGCAATCTGTAGAAGCACTATGCACAATTTGTATTATGTGTTCTTAAAACACTTTGCATTTTTAGGGTAGAAGATATTTTAACATGTAGTACTGCTTCAATGCTTTTATTTTTAAGTACTCTTCTGAACCTTTTTGCATATCTATATGACTCAAGACCCTTAATATAATTTCCAAAAGGAAAAGCCTAAGCTATTCTAGTTGTGGAGTCTAAATATTTCATTCTTACTAGATGACTGTAAATGATTTAAAAGCTGACAGTTGTTCTGAAAATGTCATTCATCAGCTAAAGAGGCGAGTTTATCAAAGCATGTATTTGTAAATACATCTGCTTGCAGATACCTTTAGGCCACCCCATTATCTTACCACTAAACCCCTTAAATGTTAAGTAATATTAATCAAATCCTTAAAAAGTGAAAAGATATACTACCATAAAGTTGGGGGCTTTGTCTTTCAGTGGCCAGGTCAGTATTTGCTGCTTCTAAGGGAAAGAGTGACAGCCTTAAAGAAGATTTAGGGAATGCAAGTATGTGTATTTGACACGTGATGTCCGTATATGCGCTATGTATGTTCCATTATCTCTAAGGAAAAGATGAATCTTTGTGGAAAGGATTTTTTGCTCCAGTCTTTGCCCTGCAACACATGCTGTAATGAACAACATTTTCTCCATTAACAAAATTCAGGCATCAGTGTAAACAAAATCCTGGGAATACCTTTATTCACCGTTTGACCAACTAATCAGTGCTCTAAGATACAGGTTATGAGATTTCCAGCATCTTGTGTATGCATGGGATCCCTGCTTCACTTTAACACAGTGAAGACCTGTGGGTTTATTTTCTGCCTGTTTTGTTTTGAAAGTATACCTATGTCTGCCTTGTTACAGAAGGAACCTTTGTTACTTCTGATGTAAGGTCAGAGTGTTAAAGTGCCAGTGTTTTGAGAATTTTTCCTGGTCTTTCCATCTCCCAAAGGCTGCCTTTGTACAGTGTGATGCATAGCTCTACATCCCTCTGTTTGGAAGAGAATGTATTAGCATGAATTTTGGATTATTTGTGTTCATAGGAACGAAACAGACCTATACAAATTCCTGTGGTAAAGACTCTGAAAGGGGCTGTAAAAGCCGTCCAAGCAGATTGATATCACCTTGTTAAATGAGTAAAGGTTTAACATGGTTCATATTAGCTTGTCAGGCCACAGTGGCTGTGTTTACATGAAAAACTGATGTTCTCTTGCCTTGCGTCCACATGTGTATTTGGCTTACATAAAACCTGAGCTTACTCGGCCTCCTGGAGCATTTAGCAGTAGCACCAGACCAGACTTGTAGCATTCCACATCGTTTGTGAACATAAGATAAAGCCAACTGCAAGATCTGAGCAAGAATGCCCCTTAATCATGCTGCATACACATGGAAATCAGTGTCAGAAGCCAGATGTATGAAAGAAAAACATTTTCCTCCTCTAACTTTGTCTCCCTTGGGCATTCTTATCCATGACCCAAATGCTCAACTTCATATCCAGAAGTTTTCCAGCATGTTGCTCTCATTTCATTTCTGAAACTTTTCTGCAAGTTCTCTTACCCTTTCAGTGTGTATTTCTCGTTCTTCATGTAAGCTAATTAAATGCGATGCTGATGATGCAGGGGACAGGATGTTTCACACAAAATGTTTCTTCAGATAGATGAGATTCACAAATGAGGATTACTGTCTGGCCTAAGGAGAACGGAAAAAAATTTATTATGTGGGAGAAGTTTATAACACAGCACTATTTTAGCACAGAGGCAAAAAATAGCATGCTTACAAAATGACTATGTCACTGGAAGTGTGAGGCATTAAGCAATATCAGGAAAGGATTAACAATAAGAGATAATTACTGTAATTTGACAAGTAGATTAGGGAACATAAATAAAATAAGGAACAATATGAGCAAGTGCAATCACAAAGCATAAAAGGCTGCAAGTTATAGGAAATGACTGTTGTTCTTCAGAAAAAGGAGAGAACAGTAGGCAGGGGAGGCAATAGAGTCATGTGGGTTTTTGAGACTCATTTTCCTGCTTTGTGATGAAGACAGTGCTGGTTAGCTGGGTTTAATACAAGGTCTGGAAAATTACCTGCCATGTGAACAGTCATAATATAGTAAGCTGGATGCTATTGAGTACATTTTAGAAGAGTGATGAGAAATTACAGGTATATGGGGCATATGTTTGTAAACATAACTGATACCATCTTAGAGCAGTTATTAATTTATGTTATCCACTTTATTGATGAATAAGAAGAGAATATTTACATGGATTTGTGATAAACATTCTGTTCCATGGAATTGTTTGGGAGATCTTCATTACTAAAGCAGAGTGAATTATAAAAGAGCAGATCAGTATCTTAAATGCTGTTAAGACTGTGTAACGAATCACCCAGGCTTCAGTGCAGAGAGGAATTTCCAGTGGTCTTCACAACAATAGATCGTGGATCTGTTCGTTAATTTATTGGGTGCTACTGTTTCAGAGGGGAATACTGCTCACATAATACCAGCACTGCAGTCTTCTTTTTGGTTTCTATGCAAAAGTTTAGAAGTCCTAGCTCCTGTTCCCATGCTAAGCCATTATTAGTTCCTTTGAGACTTCAAGCTCTTCGAGTCAGTACATTTTTCCCTTGAAGCAGAGGAGCCAATGCCTAGTATTATTTTAGTTGCTAATTAGAAGGCCCTCAATGTATTCACAGTTGAGGTGGTTATAAATATATCTGCAAACTGGGTAATGGCATTAAAAGTACATTTCTGAAGAATAGGAATTTGAAAAGTAAATTTCAAATAACTGACTCAACTTTCCTCCTTCACAGACCATGTGAAGTAGAAATGGGAATAATGCTTAATTTTAAATAAATTCCCCATTGTATGTTGGCATCTCAAATCAGTGCAAGCTGGAAAAGTTTTGCAATTCAGTTACAGTTTACTTTTTCTCCAGCCAAAATCTTGTTTTGCCTAAGTTGTGACAATTCTCCAGTCTCTTTCACATTTCTTCCTGAGATCTGTACAGAAGAAAATTGAAGTAGGTTAGGCTAAATGGTCTTTCTCTTAACATCTTAATTAATTTACTTCTGTGGAAATAAAACCAAAGCAGGACTGCATAGTGCTCTCTTTATTTACTTATCTGCCCATGCTGCTTATCTTATCTGCTTTTTCTGTTCAGTGATATTTGCTGCTGCTCTGTTTGTCTGGGTTTCTTTCCTACAACTTTTCCTGGTTGTTTGAGGAGTTTATTCATTGTTATTTCCTTATTGCATTGAATTAGTTGTAAAAATCTTCTCTAACTTGCTTCTCACTCAGATTTCTCTTAATTTTCTGGTAAGATTTCTTTAAGAAACAAGCAAAATGCTTTGGAAATATATATTTCTCCATTGTAATTGTTCAAGGTTTAATTCTCTTTGCTGAAATGCATGCTCTTCCTGCCCTCTTTCAATTCCTCTCTCTAGTCTAGTATGAAATACTGGACTGTGAAAGTTCTTTAGCACAGGAACCCTTCCCTCCTATTTAAGCTTGAGACATTTAGCAGCTGATTTAGGTCTTCTAATAGCTGTTTCCCTTAAATATTTTTGGTAGTTAGAATCAATACTAGTAAGCAGTACCTTTGGCAGGGCGGACACACCAAAGCTACTTTTTTGATATCATAAGAAGTGTCTCTAAATTCAGTTCTTCTGTCACTTGTTATGTATTCTCATTTGCCCCAATTGACTGAGTATAATACATTGGCAACATACCTTGCTATTGTTGTTTTTTGCAGAAAGACTAAGAGGGGCATCAGTTTGGTAAATTGCAACACTAAAGCAACATTTGTCAGAATTTTTAAGCATTGTTTCTCCAGAGAATGCAAGATCTGAGGATGGTGGAGAGTTCTCTTTTCCAGCATTGGCAGCCCAGGTTTTCACTCATTCAAGCTCTCAGTAGAAATCTGTCAGTCCCCTTTATGCAGAACCTTTCTGTGTGTAAAGGCTCAATAAGCAGGGGAAAAATCCCATCAGTCCTGATGTATCAAATACAGAGGAAATTTTCAGAGTTTTATGCTATCAAGTAGCAGTAAGAAAAACTTTATACTGCAAGAGCATCTGTTCTTTCTTCCCTCCGGCTCTGAGTACTGTCAGGGAAAGGATGAAAAGCAACATATTCTAATTTAATTATAGGGTTAACAATCTATTAATCTCATGCTTCTTGGGCTTTTTTCTTTGAGCAGGAGTAGAATCCTGGGGGCAGAGCTCCTATCCCCACACATCTTTCAATACTGAATCACTGTAGCATTGGTTTGCATGTAAGTCTGATAGATTAAAGTCTGCTAGAATTTAGAATCTATATAGTTAATGTAAATGTTTTCTTGGTACAACCGCTTTGTCTAAAATTGGTAATACGTTACACACAAGTACTTCTTTCTTGCAATCTTACCTTCAGCAGAATACAGGAGTTGGAATAACCCAAAGTATTTATTAGCACTTACAGATGATTTCATCCCACAGCTTTCATACTGTTATATGAATGTTATTAAACTTCAGTGTTCTTTAGTGTAAGCATCTGGACATTACGGGTGGGCAAGTGGAGAAGCAGACTGGTTGCAGTCACATGTTAGAACATACAAAGTCAGCAGAAGAGTTGCAATACAGCTCAGTAAGTCTGACTTGCAGTTTTCTGCACATTCTGTGAAACTAAAGTATATTCTGGTTTTAGTATTTGCTCTTTAGAGTGATTGTTTCCTATTTTTTCCAGTCACTAGTCAGGAGGAGCTCAGAGGTGTTTACTCTGAGCCTCTAGTAGGTCAAGGAAAAAAAGATGGTATTATCCTTTCAGCTCTAATGACCAGATGCTTTAGTCTGAGTTTGACCAGAATTCTTTCTCCAAATAAGTCGATTTGGCATAGTTTTCCCTCTAGGTCTATTTGTGATTGGGTTTTTTTCCCTGTACATTCAACAGTTTAGATACTCAGATTATATCTGTTAGCTGAAAACATATATTTCTTTTTTACCAGTGTTGAAGTAATTCTAGGTAAAAATTGTGTCTTTAACAACAGAGTGGGAACATTTTTTGGACACAGTTTCCTTTGTAATAGATTTGACTGGACAAGCAATATGGTAATTATGTTTGCTTTAGATGAAGTATTGCAAGAAAGAGAAGAAAATACTGCCACAAACCTCGACTCTCCAATTTTTCAGTACAGAATAATGTTCTGTTATTTTACTGTTAAGCTTTGTACTGCTGATCGAAGCAGTATCCCAAGGCCTCTGCCAAGCACCACGTTGTTTGTGTGATAGGAGGGGTTTGGTTACAGTCAAGCAAGTCTGAAAAATGGTAAACTGACAGCAAATCTGGGATCATGGTTGGTAAGGCAGCTTTTGTGGTCACGTGCTTTTATTTGATGTGGTTCCTGGTGTGTCCGCTGCCAAATGGTGTAATGTACTAAAGTGATGAAACTGCAAAAGAAAGAAAAGTCAACTATTTACTTCGTCAACAAAGGAGAAAGAGAACAGGGAAGGAGATCAAAGCCCTTAATATGCCTCTCAAAATAGGAAAAAAGAGCAAAAAGAAGGGAATTTCTTTCCACATGCTTGAGGCTACTCTTGTATATAGCCATCATCAGTAATAAACCCTTTAAATGCTTATGTAGGTCTGCAGTTTGCTTCAGTTTCAAAATACAGCAGGTATTACAGAGAGTTAAAAAGGGTGTATCTTGGTAAAAGAAAGGGCTATAGTCTATAAAGTCTAAAGTCTACTTTCCATCACTAGGACGTCAATTTGAACATGTTTTAACATCGGCCACACTGAGAGAAAAGCATTTAGTTACTTTAAACCAGTATAAAAGGTCTTTCTATGCAGAGGCAAGTTTTTCATTTCTTTACATTTTCAAAGCTAGGCAAAGCTTCAACTGTATCATTCATGATCATCAAAATTGTCATTTCCCTATTTAATGTGTGTTTTGCAGAAAGAATATATTGGATTAGAAATGTTGAGTGCAATCAATATTATGTACCACTGCCTTTCTGTATAAAGCTCTGTAATGTTATGTTCACACTCTGTAATGTTGTGTTCAGGGATAAGTATGATTCTTCTTACAGTGTTGGCCTCCTTCCCCAAACACACATTTTTTACTTTTCCTTCCTTGGGGGAAAAATAAAATAACTGCTGTTGGATAAGGCACCTCTTTTAATAGCATGAAACTTTTCTGTAAATGTTCTTTTCTTTGTGATACTTGTTTCATAGGAAAACTTACACAATTTTTGGATATGAGGAATGGGAACAGGTAAAGGGGAGAGAGGGGATGAGTCGCAAAAAACAGACTGTATTACGTGTGCACAGGTGTTCAGCTGCAGTAGTATAACCTGTGTTAGCAAATTGCACTATAAACTGTAATGTAGGAAATTATATCCATTTCTCAGACTCAGCTCAAAAGTTTCCCAGCAATCCAGAGAAACCTGCATTTTTTCTGCTCAGAGAAAGGGGGAAGCAAAATGAATTGCAGGGAAGAGGTGGAGTAAATGGAAGGAGTTTAGGGGAATTAGGCACGGCCAAGTTAGTATGGGCCGAGTTGTAGGGAAGGGGGTACGTATAGGAGTAAGAGCATCTCTCTACATGCCTGTAAGTCTGCCTTGCTAAAGCATAGTCTTCTGAGCTTGAGACTTGGGAGCACCTCTCTTCTTTAATGAAGGGGTGATTTTCAGGAAGGAGAAATAACTGATGTACATGTCAATACTCAAGAACAAAACCAGTCACTTCTGTAAGCCTGTGGATTAATGCTATGCCTTTTTTTACCATCATTTCTTGAAAAGGACATTTTAATGTAATTATCAGCTAACAAGAAATGGGAAAGAGTTTTGCATTTAGTATGTGGGCCTGAATAAATAGATCCATTGAAAGACAGACAGAGCAAGTCACTTGGAATGCACCAGTCAACAGCAGAAATGTAAACATACTCCAGCTACTCTCTGCACTTGTCTTTCAGCGTATCTCAGAACAAAACTTCTATTAATTTGGGCTGACTGCTGCACTTGTTGAATTCAGTGGTGAGTCCCTCACAAAATCCAGTTAATTCACTGATCATGGATCAGAACCACGTTGTGTTTGACACTCTAGAAACACAGAAACTTGCTGCAAAGGAGTCTGCTCTATCTTAAAATGAGGTGTATGAAGTTGGTTTCCAGAGCTGACTAGGTTTGGAGCAAGTGAATAAAATGCTGAGGCCAACAGATCTTTGTCTCTCTGTTCTAGTATGTTTGTACAACCTTATCTCATAGACAGGTAGGTCTACCATGTATTTAGCTTCATCTGGTACTAGGCCTAATGAAATAGCATCCACTAAGACTGTTGCTTTGTGAATTGTGATAATTATAGAAAGCCACTATTAGAACATTAGTCCTTAAAAAGTAGCAGGTTACTGGAAGAAACTGAGTAAGAATCGAACACAATTGGTTGTACTGAAATGAGCCTTACTCTGACTGTAGGGGAGCATTTGTAATTGTCTGTATTTAAAAACCAAGTAACTTCATCGTATCTCTTCCTGGCTTTTGTATAATTTTTTTTGTTGTCTTGACAAAATGAATGGGGTTTTTTTTGTGAAGAGTGTTTAACAGTGATAACAAGAAGGAAAGTTTGATTGTGAACAGAGGAGTGTAAGATCTGTGCTCCAAGAGGCCCAGCTATCTAGAAAGCAGGTCTGAAGTGCAGAAATCTTTAGTTCGTGCTGGTGAAATATCTTGGCAAATGGAATGTCCTTGACTATAAAAGGCTTCTTATGACACATTGTTTTGCACTTTTTCTTTTGACTGGACTGTGAGGTACCTCAAAAAGTGTCATTAGATACTGAGCTGTATGCTGAAATTCCCTTGCCTAATTGTCTCCATTTTACGTATGTCCTTTTGCTGGTTCTTTTTTGATATTGTGTCACTTCTTTCTTCAACTGGGGGTTTATTCTAAGTCAAATGGATTATCACAGTGTCTTTCCCAGTCTCATGACTGGGAGGTGCTGCAAATATGTTCCTTTGGCATGACAGAGACTTCATAGTACAGCAGAGTAAAATCAAACTCTGAGCAATAGCTTCCTTACGTGTTTAAAAATAAAAGGTAAATATCAGTTTCATAAGGCAGATGAACCTTAATTGCTACATGTTTATAGACAGTTTTGAGATGGTCAGAGGCAAGGTCCTGTGCAAATATAGTATTTTATTAAAATATTTAATAAGCAGATTCTCTGACCCAATAGAGGGAACAAAGATGCCCACTCTTAATTTTGCCTACCTGTAATTATTCTACAGAATATAAATTACATATTGTGCAGCTTTATTGTGTTTTCAGAGGGTAATTATACTGGAAGTTCCAGCCTTCTTTCTGTGGAGGGACCTCTTTCTCAGAAACCACACCTTGTAGCAGTCTGTTTTCATTTGAGAAGGGTTGAATATCCATTTATATCCACAAGTTTTGATGGATTAGCTACTTTCAAGAGATGGATATAGATAAAATAGGAAACCCTTACTGACATAATAATAATTCAGTCTGGAAGATGTATTGGAAGCTGATGATATAGGAGTGGAAGCTTTTTTTGCATGTGTGTAATCTATTAGAGATTACTCCTAATTTCATGCCTGCTATTGTAACTGAGAGAGAAGCCTGTAATTCCTGTTGTAGTCATCTGAGCATCTCCAGCGGTATCTCAGTGCTGAGAGGGAACTTAGACGTGGTGTCAAATGAGGCAAGGCAGGATGCAAAATGAACAGTACCAGTTGCACTACATACGAGATTGGAGGCTTTTATGGATATATTTATGTAAGCATTGAAGGAATTTAATAAACTGAAAGGCGCAGTCTCAAAGTAAGGTTCACAACCCACTTTTAACATACTGAGAGGACATGTAGCAATACATTCTCCAATGTTAGAGACTGATGGACCTCATACACTTTCGATTTCTTTAGAGCAAACTACTGTTTCAGAAATGATCTAACTTTCAAATAGTCACACTCCACTGTTTTTAAGCATCCACAAGTTGCCAAATTATATTCCCGTGTGAGTAATTTTAGTAAGAGGGTAGCAGCAAGGAAACTGAATTTGGTTTAAAAAAAAACCCCAACATTCAAGTCTTACTTCTGCTGGAAAAGTTTGTTTGTTTTTTTATGTAGCTGTGGTGTACTCAAAGCTTTTTTTTTTTTCATCATTGCATATGCAAAATCCAGACCTGCAGAACTGTTCCATGTGGTGAACAGTCTGCTAAACCCAGACTGTTTTGCCTGAGTAGCAGATTTCCATATACCTCATTATGAGTTTGGGGTTTTTTTGATTTATGTAGGCTCTGTTCCTTCAAAGGGATGTATGACTGTAGACCTTTATACCTACTGAAGTGATTTCTTATCAAGTACTGAGGAAAATACAAGGGCAGTTCCAGTTGGGGAATATGAGTGTTATTTTGCAGAGAACTTTCTTTCTAGCCAGTTTAATTTGTCATGGAAACAGCATGTAAACAGGAGGCCACAAAGTTACTTAGCTTTTGAAGTTTTTAATGGTGCCCAGTGAGGTTCTGGATGGTTAGTGAATGATGTAATCCACAGTGTGTAATGCAAATTCATATCCCTTTTGATTGGTAAGGGACTATAAGAAAGATTTAGGTCAGTACTGCTAGAAGTAAGTAGCATGGCCTTTACCTCATTATTACCTTATAGAGCCTGCTTTAAATAATTGTTAGATCTTTCCACACCAAAGAAACTATTATCCTTGGTAATAGCAGCTGTGCTTCAGTCTTCTGTCCTGTGATAAAGGCAAACGATTAAGGGACATAAATACATCTCTGAAGTTATCTTATTTCTGTGGATTCTTACCACTCAGATTTCCAGTCTGTTCATGGACAGAGTTAATATCCTTGGGTTTATTATTTCCTTCTGGGGATGAACAAAATCACAGAGTCAAGGAATATAATCACGAAACAATGTAGACTGGAGAAAGCATCTGGAGGTTATCTGGCCAAGCCACTCCTCAGAGCAGGGTCAGCTTAGATCAGTGTGTTCATGGCAGTCATTCAGCTGAGCTTTGAGCACCACTGAGCAGTACTTCAGAGAAGTCTCTGGCTCCATCATTTATGTGATTTTCCATCAGATAATTGAAGGCATCAATATGCCTTCAATAACAATATGCCTTTAACTCCTCTCCTCAATAGCCCCACTCTTGAGTGTTCTCTGAAGACTGAACAAACCCATTTCTTTCAGCATCCCCCCTTACATCCTGTACCTAATAATCTTGCTGACCCAATGCCCTCTTAATCTATTAGGTTAACATCTGTGTTGTAATGGGAGGTCCAGAAACTGGAGTAAATTATGTCATTGATGTTTGCATCTGGCCATCTATTACTCCTCAGTCCAAATTATCTTGATTGCGCTTACCTGTTTTGACTGAAGGTGGCTTTTGGAATAATTGAAGACTTGAAGTCCTCTTCTCCCACCCTAACAAGATAACTGAACTGCAGTACTCCACATCTTACTGATGAGGCCTAGGAAACAGAACTCTTCCCAACGAAGGTGTTTCCTGAGAGAATGCTTTGCATTAGTGATACTCTTGATTTAAGTGGTTTATTTACAGTGGGTCATGATATAACCTGTTTTTATAGATGGTATCACTTGATATTTCTTATCATCACAACATAAAATACACTTCCTCATGGCCTGCTGACTTTAAGCATAGGGAAAGAGGACTGTATAGAAATCATTTTCAAATGCCAGGGACCATAAGTGTAATGTATTCTTAACTTGTGTTTCTAGTGCACTTGGAGGATCATCTGCCCTTCACATCCCAGCCTTTCCTGGTGGAGGTTGTCTTATTGACTATGTACCCCAAGTATGCCAGCTGCTAACAAACAAGGTAAGTTAGTAAAGACAAGCCAGCTTTTGTTTCCCTTGTGCTCTCCACTGCATTTCCATAGACATGGTTATTCTTCTGCCAGGTAGTCCAGGCAAGGCATCCTTAAGCTGAACTACACGGGGAACACCTTTTTGATAAGAGCTGAGCCCCTAAGCAGGACATTGAATATAATGACACTTTTAGGTAAACAAGTGAGTTTGGGATCACATCCTGAAGCATTTTTTTTCTTAATGTCACATGTTCTGATTTAGGATAAAATGGTTTTGTATTGTACAACACTGCATTGTAGTATACTAGTTTGTTAGTAGATACAAATGTGTAGTTTGCATATTATCTTTTCATTTGGAAGTTCTCATACCATAGCTATCACTGTAGGTTTAGAATGCTTTCAGTGATTTTTCTTCTCAGATGTTTCATCCAAATGAACTGAATTAGCAGTCTATTTGGATGATTATACAGTAATAGGTTGCTGAGAAGGTTGTGTTCCTGTTAGATTACTGTTTAAAACAAAAAAGAACAATTATAGTATTTTGAAAGTTTCTCCATTATTTAAGTGTACTTTTCAAAGGAAAACTTAGGGGCCAACAGCTAGAAATTTACCTATTACAGACTTCCCATTTGTATATTATTTTTACCTTCAATTGTCTAAATGGAGAAAATAATTTTATCTTTTAGAAAAAGTGTTTCCATAATTATATGGGAATCTATCCTTAGAGTTGTTTTTGTTGTGGTTTTCTGTTAAAATTACTTTCTGTTTTTAAAAGCTGGAAGTATACAGGACTGTTTTTATCCTTTCTTAAACAAAGTCACTTGAGCAAACTTATCGTATGTTTTCCTTTTCCCAAAATAACATTTCAAATCCTACACAAAGCCTTCAAAATAATCATAGTTTTTTATAAAATGAGTATGTTTCAATGTATAAATAGAATTTAACTTTAAGGTATACAAGATATCTCTCAACAATGATTCTATCAAGGTTTCTTCAATAATTTTAGGAAAGCATTTGCCAGCCAAGGAATTCTAGTGTTGCCATAGCCAAGAAAATACTCTTCCTGTTCCTTTTAGTGGGGAAAAAAAGTTTCTAAAATGCTAGTTTTCATTCTGGAAAGCAAAGGAATTTACATAGGGTATCACATATGGAACCACACCATAAGTACTTGAAGTTACCAGCTGTAAAGCACATGCTCTTGCAGCCTCACGACACATGCATTGTTTCTGTTATGGTCAAACCCTGTTCACACTGTTCTCCTAAGTAATGCCATTCAAATCAATAAGAAAACATACATGGTGCAAGGAGAATTTTGCCTGAAGTCTTCCAGATTAAGCATTGTTGGATTTTGTCTGTGCCAGGGTGGAAGTCTTTCAAAACCCAGAATGCCTCAGAAATTGATGCTCACAGTTGAGTAGGTGGCTCCCTGAGTCAGCTTGAAACCAGTGAGAGAGCTTAGTGTTCAGAGAATTTTGTTGGAGGTGTGCAGTCTTCAGAAAACACCCAAGATCAGTTGTAAAAGATACTTATTTTTTCTTTTCTTTTATAACCAGAATGTTATTTTGACACTTAACCTGCTGTCAGTTCAGGTAACTGTGATTTGCCCTATCACAGCTTTCTACTCTAACTACAGTAGGGCAAAGCTGAGCATTTCTTTCCTTCACTCTCTATCTTGTGCAGTTAAATAGCATTTCAATCTATTGTGAAAAGCTAAGTTTCACTCAGAAAGTAAGTGAAGAGATTTCGTTACAAGATGTTCTATGTGCAAGATCCAGGGCTTGTTTTAAAGGCATTTAAGGATTCTTTAGGGAAATCACATGAGCTAAATGTAGGATTTGGAACTACTACCATGTCAAGCATAAATATTCCTTAACAAGAACTATATGACAAACTGGGCTTTGGCTTTTTTTATCTTGTTATAGCTCTGGATTTGTTTTCTTCTTTCTTTTTTAAGGTACAGTATGTTATTCAGGGATACCATAAGAGAAGAGAGTACATTGCAGCTTTCCTGAGTCACTTTGGAACGTAAGTTTTCATTCTTTGCATTATTTTCTGTAGCATAGGAGGGAAGTCATTTTCTGCACATGGTTTGCAGTTGTGTGATTGCTGTCCACAGGGTAAGATGAAATCTAAATAGGTTTCACAGAATGATGTGTATAGATTGTCTCTCTGTAGCAGTACTGGAATGCAGTTCAGCATTATTTCACTTCTGTGCCAGCTGTCAGTCTGATTCTACTAAAAAATAGCTGCTGGTGGGAAAAGGCCAGTAGGGATTTTCTCCTTGTGTAAAAGAAATGTACTTATTTCTGAATAAATGACTTGGAGAGTCTTAGAATAACAGGCAGTGACTGAGGTGGGAGAATGGGGAAGCAGATATGGTTCCAAGCCATGCAGGAGCCAGAAACCACTGCTTGGCTTAAAGACTGGACCGTGAGACCAGCTGCTCCCACCACCAAGTGGTATTTTGTCTCTCAAGAGAAAAGGCTGTTGCTTCATGTTGAATTCCTGCAGATCAGGCAGTGGCCATGGCCAAGCATGATGGCACATTAGCTTCACAAATCAATTAATCAGAGCTACCTTGGCACTGTAAAGGGCTGGCACTTTGGTTTCCCACCTAAATTCTGACCTGAGTGAGAGTCCAGGTCTTTACCTACTTGTGATGAGTGGTTTCTGCTTCCGAGGGTGATTCCAAATAATCTGGGTATTTGGAAGCCCTTAAAATCTCACCTCTCTCAAGTGAGCTTAGGAAAACAGGTGGCTTCAACCATGCACCCAATTTTAATACAATGAGGAAACAATTACTTGAACTGGATATACAAGTGGACAGTCAATGCAAGCTCAACCTTTATCAAGACAAGGTATTTTCTTTTCTTCTGAGAAAGCTATACTATAGAAATGGCCAGGTGTGCCTCTGTGTGATTTTATTACGTCTGTGGCGTGGTTCACGAATTCTGATACTGCTTGAGACTTTTAGAGAATACCAACGTCTGATGGTCAAAACTTGTAATCTATTGAACAAGTGTTTTGTATCATAGAATTTTTTGTATGCTCTCATGTTTCGCCTTTTTATATGTGCTGTTTTCAGTTTTCCATTTTAAACTCTGCTCAGCCTGCAGATTTTTAGTTTTAGCCTCTCACTTACTATGGAGTTAATAAATTATCTTAATTTGAGTAAGATACAGGGAATTTGTGTGTCTACAGATTTACAAATTTAGGACTGCGGATGCATTAGCTGGTCTCCTTTCATTCTAAAGTATATTTCTGTAAACTGAACATGGTCTTTCTTTGTGTATGAACTCCAGTACCATAGCATAATTAAGAAGATTATTAAGATTAAAAGTTTAATTCAATTTGCATTTAGCTAGACAGTTGTAACTGCTATTAAACAAAGCAAATGCTGGAAGTTTTTGAACAGACAGAACAAAAATCACAATCCCTGTAATACAAAATTTACATATTAATCATTCAGTATTAGAAGGTAAAAATTGTATTAATTTTTTGTTGTTTTTCTCTTGACAGCGGTGTGGTGGAATATGATGCAGAAGGCTTCACAAAGCTCACTCTATTGCTGATGTGGAAAGATTTTTGCTTCCTTGTTCACAGTGAGTAACACTTTGCCTCAGGCATAAATGTCTATCCTCTCAAATATACAAGTTCAAAAGGGGAAAAATACAATTACAGGAAACAATTTAAAAGTTTTAGCTATTTTTATCCAGTGCTTAATGTATTTTTGATGTGACCATGACACTTAGAAAACACAAAATCCCAACTGTATTTGGAGATGGGGAGAGTTGGAGAAGGGAAGAGGACCCACATCAGTAGTGAAATGCCAGCTCTACAGAATGCCAAAAGTGTCCTGGGAAGGTTTTCTGGTAATGTGATGCAAGATTAAGTTCATGGTTGTAGCTTGGCCTTTCAAAAGTGTCAATAATGAGAACCAGTATTATACTCAGCCTGGGAATACCTAAAATCTTCTGTAATTGTCAGGAATTAATGCACTGATAGCAACTGTAAAGACTGTCTCTTTAAGGAAGAGAAAATATATTACATGAGAAATACACTATACTGTCATTACGATCCAAAAAATACTCGTAGACTGAAACTGTGTAGGCAAAACTGTCCTAACAATAGTCCTAGATTTGCTGTCATTCGAAATTTTTCAATAAAGATTGTATTGCTTTCCAAAATAAATAAATGTAAAGGAAATATATTCCATGTGGAAATTAGTAAATGTGGCTTTGATACATGTTACCTTTTGCATGTTACCTTAATAGCAATTGTTATTTTTCCTTGTGCTGTGGTGAAAGTCACAGGTATCAAAGATATTTTGGTCTGGGGAAATTCAGTCATATTACTCTTTAGTTTTGAATGTTACACTTCTTATTTAGGTTTAAAAGAATTGCTTTGCAATCTGAGCAGCTGCAGCATTGGTGTTTGTTAACATTGTGGCACTGGAATCTTTGAGATGATGTAATTTTTGATTGTGGGTAGCTTTCCATGTCGAAAACTAACACTGTCTTGATGGCATAATAGAAATTTGTCCCAGAGTTTTTAATGCAGGAAGTGGGGATTGGCATTGTTCAGAGAAGTCCTTTGCCCCATGTTGTATTAAAGATCATAAAAAATGGTCTCACTAATCCCTTTCTTTTTGTCACGTAAGATTGCCACACAGTAATGACCCTAAGGGACCTAGAAAAGTCAAACCTGAAATTAAAACACTTCTGTCATACAATGATTTATGTCGTGGGGGAAAAAATAATTAAAGCTGATATCTTATTAAAAATTATCCTTATTAAGTCTTTACTTACATTTTAACTACAATTTAGGATTGGTCGCTGAACAATTGTCTTCTGTGTGGTAGTGTTTCTTTATGCACAGCCTTCTGGAAGGTTTCCTACCTTTCTTACTGCCCTACATGTTGGGGTTAATTTAATCAGTGTTAAAATTCCTGTGAATTTGATTTGTACTGCAGGATAATATAACTTAATACATGTTGAATCAGTTAGATTTCAGGGGAATCAAAATTCAAATTTCTGCTAAATAACAGAGTAGGTTTTAGCTGTGTAATATTCATAGTATTCAATTAAACTGGCATGAAAGCTACAATTATAACTGAATAGGTTATCACTATGTATTAACCCCGTGGCCTTAAAAATCATGGAGTGTCTTAGCTGTGTAAGCCATTGCATCACCTGCTTGTTGAACAATCCACTGCAAAAGCATTTATGTTCCATGCACTGAAGGATATTGCAATGAAAGGACCGAAACCTGCACTTCATTTCCTGAGTGAAGTAATGTAGGCTTTCATCTCTAAACCACTGACATAACTATGTATATTATGATTGAATATTTAGCAAGCATCTAATAAAATGTCTGGGAGAGATAGCAATAAGTTGAAAAGTGTTCTACTTCATGTATTTACTATAGTGCATAGATAAAGTATTCAGAGGAGAATAAATAGGTTGGTATACAGCAAGTACCACAGCAAATCAAATGAAAGGAACCATAGTAAATTATATTGGCTTCTAAATTTTGGTTAAAATTTTAGGTTTAATTGAGATGGTGAGATTTATAAACCTTGACATGAGTTGTATTTCCTTTAAAAGATGCATTCAGAGATTTCAAAAATAACTTTGGAGTTATTTTACAACTGTTTGCATTCCAGGTTGCAAATTTGTTTGGACTCTAGAACACAAAAAACATTAGAAGTAAGGTGAAGTTATTCAGGATAGTTTTATTGAGTAAACTGAGTTAAAGAGGAGAGAAACAGAAAAATAGTTCTGAATTGCAAAGCCCAGTAACCTTAGAACAATTTCACTTGCTAAAAAAAATTGATTTGTGCTGTAGTTACAGAATGAAGAGCAGAGTCTACCCACTCTACCTGAAAACACCAAAGAGCTACCTAGTTGCAAACTTAATCATTAGATTAATGAAGCTGCTGCAGTTATTATATTAGATCAAAGACTGGTCAAAGGAATTGTTGCAGTCATTTAGTTTTAAGAATTAATCAAGTGCTTTCAAATATAAGACAGAAGAAATAAACATATAGAGAAGTTCATGCATCCATACGGGAAAGGAAATTGTTAATCAGTCTTGCTGCTTTTGATATTGATACTGTTTATGAGTAAGTCTCAGTATGAAGCTTTGCAAGTAAACTTCAATAGACTGCCGATTCCTTTCTCTTCTTGTTTATGAATCAACCATGATTAGTTTTTGCAGACAGGTATTTCTTCATATTCTTGTTCCTGCATACAGTCTGTGTATTCACACCATATATGAGTCATAGAATTACTTAGGTTGGAAAATACCTCTTAGATCCAGTCCAGCCATTGATGCTATAACCAGAACAATATTAGATAAAAAACATGTTACATTTTCCACACATAATTAAGAATTAAGTAACCTTACTGGTATAAACACAAGAATAAGACTCTGAAACAACCTTTATTTGGGCTTTTCAGAGATTAATTTTTATCTTGCAAGATTTTTAGATTATCAGCTCAAGGAAAATTTACAGAAGTTGGACCAGTTGCAATAGAAAATTAAACACTGCTTGTGTTCATTGGTTAATTAAGACATTTTTAAAAGGACAAACATTAAATTAAGAAGCGTTTATTTCATTGAACAATATTTCAGAATGCTGGAAGCTGCCACCAATTGTGTTTCAAGTTTGGAGGGGATCTCAGCCAAGGTGAAGTTGGTGGGAACATCTACTGGAACTGACCTTGACTAATTGTAAGGAATGTCAGGTTCTGTGTGAGTAATGCCACTGATCCAGGAGGTCCAAAAACAAGGGACTCAGAGCATTAATTGGGTTATAGGAGGCTAAACTTATGAGTATCAGGGTTTGGATGCACACCTGCTTTTTTTTGTGGGAGTCGTCAGTGCCAGCTTCTGAGACGTTCTTCTTTGGATATAGCTCTCTGCACACGTTTTTCAGAAGAGCAGTTTATGCCACTGCAGGCAGGTTACATAGTTTGAATTGATGGCCTTAGATAAACAATTTGGGTTCTCTTAAACCCCCTTTGGGGTCTGGATTAGCACATCTGTCCACAGCCTCACAAAGCAGCTTGGAAAATAAAGACACAAAGAATTTTTGGTAACCGTGTTTGTCAAATGAGACTTGGGAGAAGGAAAGAAAATGGTGTTTTGGGAAAGAGCATTAATAGCTGGGAAGATAAGTTTACAGTACTGTGCTAAGAAAATGCAGTTTATTCCAGAAGTGTTCAGAGAAAAAGGAACATATGCCCACTTGCTGTAAATAAACAAAATTGTCTTGAAGAGTTAATTGCTTCATTCTGTTCCCTTTCCAAGCAGAAATAACTCATTAGGCCTCAGATACTGTTAATCACTGAGTATCAATAATCCTTGTAACGTAGGTGAGTGTTGCATTTTTGGGCACCTGGTGTAGATATTACCTGCCCTTGAAAGGAGATTGCCCCACCTCTGGAAAGTCAGTAGAACAGAGCTAATGAACATTTGTCAGCCCCTTCATCTATTCCTCCAGCAGCTGTTTAAATAACAAGTTATACTTTGAGGTAGTAAATGGCTAGCAAAGAGGCTTGGTAAAGTCTTAAATGAAAGGCTTTTCTTAGATGAACATGTGTCTGATCACTTTGAGTTTATTATTGTTAAAAAGTATTTTGAGCCAGCAGTGTGCCTTGGCAGACAGGAGGGCCAACCGTGTCCATGGGTGCATCAGACAAAGCATCACCAGCCAGTCGAGGGAGGGGATTGTCCCACTCTGCTCTGCACTGGGGCGGCCTCACCTGTGTGCAGTTTTGGGCACCACAGTGTAAGAAGGACATAAAGCTATTAGAGAGCATCCAAAGGAGTGCCACAAAGTTGTTGAAGAGCCTAGAGGGGAAGCTGTATGAGAAGCAGCTGAGGTTGCTTGGTCTGTTCAGCCTGGAGAAGAGAAGACTGAGGGGAGACCTCATTGCAGTCTACAGCTTCCTCACGAGCACAGGAAGAGGCGTGGCACCAATCTCTTCTGTCTGGTGATCAGTGACAGAACTTGAGGGAATGGCCTGAAGTTGTGTCAGGGGAGGTTTAGGTTGGATGTTCGGAAAATGGTCTTCACCCAGAGGGTGGCTGGACACTGTAACAGGCTCCCCAAGGAAGTGGTCACCAAGCCTGCCAAAGTTCAAGAAGCATTTGGACAATGTTGTTAGAGAAATCGTGTGATTGTTGAGTCTGTCCTGTGCAGGGTTGGGAGTTGGACTCTGTGATCCTTGTGGGTCCCTTCCAAGTCAGGATATTCTATGATTCTCTGAATTTGGAACAGAGAGAGAATATGAAACTGTTTTGTATAAACATATCTGTAAGTAATTCAGTAAACTGTTAGTCTGCCTGTAGCTTTGGTTATAGAGACCTGTCTGTTATATAGGATGCATAGATGTTGCTAAATGTAAAAGTAAGAAGTAGCTAGTGTTTGTTGTTCTGATACAGTATTTAATGCAGTTGAAACATGCTCAGTGACTCCTCTGTGCTACTGGAGTATGAGTAACCATTTGAGTGGTGTTTGTAGTTTTAGAGATACATTTTTTTCCCTATTCTGTCACATAAGACTTGCTTACCTTTTGGAAGTGGAAAAGGAGATACCCTTCAAGAGTTGCTGTTCTTCATCAGTATCTGTGCCTGGCAGTCATCACAATTAACACTTAAAATTCCAGGAGAAAAAGTCTTTGGTGATTGCATTGACTCTACATCAGGGAAGTTAGTCTGATTATGGAAGAGAAGTCTTTTCAAGAAAAAGTATTTTTTACCTGAGCCATATCCTACAAAAATAGGCCAAGTATTGAGTGGAATATTTATATTAGATTGTTTCTATGAGCTTTTATCTAGTGAGGTGTTTTGTCTTCCTTACATAGTGCTTTTACTTTGTTCTTCTCATAGTTCCTCAAATAAAAATGGGAATTTATGACTCTGAAAACTAAAGAAGGTAAAAGAGAACATGACACTGTGAATAACAGGGTGTAGGAGAATGGAGTGATATCTGGTACTGTCAGGAAAGTGGGATATTTCAGCAGAAATGCCAAGCATAACAAAATACGTGTGTCAGGAGTCAGGTATGAGAAGTTCAATGCTGATCAAAAAAGTCAGCAAATTTTGTATAAGTCTGTCTTTTCATTCTTAAATGAGAAACTAGAGATTAACAAAGCCCCAGTGATGTCAAACTGGCTGGAAAAAGTCAAAAGCCGTTTGGATCTTACACTTGGGAGTAAACAGAGAAGTGTCTTTCATGTGGCCTTCTCCTCTGACTCTCTTAATACTTCTAGTTGGCTCCATGTGTTTCTTTGACTCTGCTCTTGAATGTTCCCGAGGGCATGTCATTCTGCCTACAGCAAAATATACCTTAAGCAGAGGGGGTTTCTTGAAAACTTTGTACATTGTTTGAATCACTCAAAACAAAGCATTCTCTGACATTTCCTGTGTAGTGAAGTGCATATTGCTTAGCTGAAGTCAATGAAAGCTGCAGATACACTGCAGTGCTGTGGATCAGACAGTGATGGAAAAGTCGCCTGAGTCACAAGCACACGGTTCTGCACTAAACTAGGCACAGGCATAGAAAGGGGCTAATCATAGGACTGAATTGCAGCATTTGGAAAATTAATGAATCTTTTTACTGATTATTTTTCTCCATGGCATATTTTTCTCCTTTATTTCTAGGGGACATTGCCAACTGGATTTAGTTTGAATTTTTTACTGAAAGCTGATAATTATTTTTTTTTTTACATTAAGAGTACTTGAAACATCATCTTCCTTTGATTCCATCCTGGCTATTTATTGTACATGAGCCAGATGAGATTTTTTGTATGTAGGTATTCATAATGGATGCGAGTGAAACCTGAAAATGGAGGTTTTCTTTTCCTATTTTTCTGTTTCTCTGTGTTCATTTTGTTTTCATGTCACCCACTATAGCCTAGTTTTAGTGAAACCCACTATAGCCTAGTAATTGGTGAAAAGGGGAGAATGGACACTAGGCAGTTAATAAAACTTGGTGCAGACAACAACAAACAGGAAACAATTGTTGTGATAGGAATTAGGCTGTACAAGTATCTTATGATGGCCTGATGTGGGTGGGCTGGCAAAGTATTTTAAAGTGTCACTTTCCCGTGGATATAACTTTTTTAATTTCTGAGAAATGCATGTATTTGCCATACTTTTAAAACTGCAGTATATTGCTGTAGACACTAATTGACGTTCTTCCAGTAACTACAAGCACTTTAACAAATGGACTGAAAGGTTTTGTAATAACTTCTTACAAAATTGCATTTTTCAGAAAAGTGAACTGTTGATTTTTCTTATTTAATAGATATATCTGGAGTACAACTACTATGTGCCCAAGTATATGACAGATAACTAAAATTTGCAGAAAAGATACCTGCACATGGACATGGGATATAATCCTATTTTATCCACTCAATTTTTGAAAAGAAGTAATTAGGTCAAAAAAGTCATTGACAGGAATGGAACTTGACTACAGATTGTGGTGCTTATTCTTCTTACTCCATGTCTTATGTCTTGTGTCTACACATTTTGGCAACTCACGTGTTATTCAGAGATAGTTTTTCTTTAAGGTGAAAACTGCACTAAAGGTGTGACATTCGGCAAATAGAAAATTGTTCGTAGTAGCAAGTAGAAAGCAGATACCTTGTTTTCAGTCTAGAAGGGAAATGATGAGCAGGGGTTTCATGGATGAGTCCTGGGTTCAATATCAGGCAATGCTTTCAATAAAAAAAAAAAAAAAGAGGATGATACAGAACACCACAGTATTATGAGATATGAAATTTCTAGAAATAAGAGCTGCATCAAGATAAGAAAAAAATTTCTGAATCCTTCTTCCCTATCTCCTGCCTCTTTCTATGCAATGACCATTACTTTGTCACCAAAATAAATTTTTTCTAGGAATCCATATGTGGCATAGCAATAGCACATGAAGGTGACTGCTGAATGCCTTTTATGAAATAGATAAATATAATTTACTTTGGAATATATAAGAAATACACTTTGATTTAGAGGTGAAACTGGTCACAGAGATGCATAAATATTTAAATGGGGAAGGCGGGAGAGCTTAAGCTGCTTTTCTGTCTCCTTTGTCAGCAGTTCCACTGCCCTGTTCAGCACAGTCCCACATTTTCCCTTGTTTTCCTTTCACTCTTGCTGTTCCTGTAGCAGCCCATCTTGAGTTCTTAACTCTCCTTGCCAGATTCAACTCCAGATGAGCTCTGACATTCCCAGTCCTGTCTCTGCATGCTCAGGGAGTGTCCACATCTCACGTGCTTCCTTTTTATGTTTGAGTTTTGTCAGGTGTTCCTTGTTCATCCATGTAGGCCTCCTGCTGCTATTGTTTGCCTTTCTGCTCATTGGGGTGGACTCTTCTTGAGCTTAGAAGAGGTCATCATGGACCTCTCTTCTCACCAGCATCATTATCACTTAGGATTCTTCCCTGAACAGCCCGAATTCTGCTCCCTGTAGCTTAGGGGTGTGATCCTGCTGTTTGTCCTACATCATCCGCAGAAAGAGGGTTCACTAAAGAGCACAAAAAATGGCTGGTGGTCTAGAAAGCATATCTTGAAAGAATATGTTCCACAAAGTAGTTTTTTAGGTAATTAAAAGGCAATAGATGGATAAGCCTCTAGAACTGTGTAAGGTGGCTTGAAGAGTAAAAGTGATATGTTGTAACGTTCAGGAGTGGGAAGATGCAATATTGCCTGTATTGCAGTAAAGTAGATTTCAGTTTAACTTTAAAAATATCTGGAGTGGCTTAGTTGGCTGGTTGGGCCAGACAGAATTACTCTGCATTGTGATTTGAAAGCTGTAAGCCTGCATGGAGCAAAGGTTGAAAGAACAGGATAGCACATGTGTCAGCAAAGGGTCCTCTTGACCTGCAGGATGATGTCACACTGATCACAGATGAGAATGAAGTAACTCAGTTTCCTTTCAAATCCCAGGCAGCATTTAAAACAGGAGAAGGAACTTTTTTGCAAGCCTCATAGTCTTAATAAAATGTTGGTGAGAAAAGACCATGTTTTTGCACCACTGCTTTTCAGGTGAAAACATGCATTAAAAGTCTTCTGTCCAGTTGGAAAGTAATGAAAACTTCTCAGCAACTAAGAAGGCACCTCTACTGGGAAAGCAGAGCAAACTTTTTTGTGATGGTCACCAGCCTGTGCCAAGAAAGGGCACAGCTTGCTTTTTACACCCATAACAACTGCAACTGTATTTAAGTTTCAAGCTTCAAACAATTCAGATGGAGAAGAGACAGCTTTTAGTAGCATCAATCTTATCAGCACTTAGAGAAGTTACTATAGAAACTGTTACAGCAGAAACAATAAAAGGAAATAAAAACGGAAGGAGGAGGGAATGAAAATCTTTGAGAATTTGAATTAAAAATAAAGCAAAATGTAAGTACTTAGCTGAAGTTGGTGAGGTAAAAATAAAAAACCTTTCTGTTAATTAAGTTTGTCCTGAGTACAGAAATTAGAGAAGGAAAAGACCTGTAAGGCCATTTTGCCATTTATTTGGGCTTGATACAGGACCTTGAGGATTCCGTGGGATATTTGTAGGAGTAGTCCCTGAATCCTGTCTTGCTGGAGACAGTTTAGGTGGGTGATGACACTCCAAAGCAAAAAGACATTATAAACTGGTTTTGGGTTAAGTTGCATCACTTTTTCATGGCCTTTGACAACATAGCTGGAAACTGCTTGAAGAATATCTTGATTTGGTCTGTTACTTCCTCTGTAAAACTAAACAAAGAGTTAGATATTCTGTCTGCAGCACGTGACTGTAAATTAAGGTATTTAAACTATTTTTGTCACGTTTTAAAAAAATGCTGGTTTGTATGAAGGATGGAGCACTTAAACAAAAATATACAGGTTTTTATAAAGACGTGGGATATTTTTACAACCATATAATACGCCAATGTTGAAAGAAAAACAATTGTAATCATAAATCTAGTTGCCATTGGTGCCTAGACTAGTTCCCATTATTAGTAGAATAAGAACCACAAGGTAGATACAGCAGTGCCATGCAGTCCCCTTCAAAACAGAATGGTTTACACTATATTAAAAGAAAAAAGACAAAAAACACAAAACAAAAACAGACAAAACCAACTAACTAACCAAAACAAAGAAAGCTAATTAAACAAATCTACTCTGTAATGTGTCGGAATAGTTTAATCCATCACAACTCATTCTTTCCATTCTGCCTACAGCAGTTTGTCTTTTGTTGTTTAGTATTTTATGTTCCTTTAATATATAACTGATTCAGTTAAGAAAAAATAGTGGGGTTTTTTTTCAGAGTATTTACTTGAATTTTCATAGTATTTATTTGGAAGCATTTTCTACATAAGTCATCTTACTCATTTACTATACAAGTGTTGACTTTGCCGATGGGGTGGATATTTCCTGTAGCAAGGGCAGACCTAATTATTTCAAAACCAGCTGCGATTACCAACACACCCAAAATGCCATAAGTGTCTCAGCTAAAATTCCATAAATGGCTTTTCATTTCAGATTTGAAATTTTGAAATGTTGATTTCAAAATAGCATCTTCCTGCAAAGAAGATCCTGTTTTTCTTCGGAAGAGATGTCAGCCCTAATAATATTCAACAAATTCAAATTCCTGTGACTGTGCTCTATTAATCTAAAGTCTCACACTAATACCATTGATATGTTATTTGTCATCCTCGCTCTCTCATTCTTGCAAGAATAAATCATCACACACCAAAGCAGGATAGCTGTGGCATTTAGTAATTCTTTTGGTGTTCTGAGCCAAATTCCCTCTTTCATTTTTTGCCAGTAGAATGTAGGCTAAAGGCCTTCAGCACACAAGAGTCAAGGAAAGATTCACTAGGCAAAATAGCCTGACATCCTGCCCTGCAGAGCTTTGTGCTAGACACTACAGCCCCCAAAATGCTTGTGGCAGAATCTATTCAGGATTCTCTCTAGGTACAGCAGTCAATTCCTGAAAGGCCCTCAGTAGTGGAATATTTATGTAACAACTGAAGATACCTCTTTTCTCTTGAAGTTAGGTGAAGATTTTTCACCCATCATACAGGCTGTCTGAAAAAGCTTTTTCATAGGAGAAGTTATGTCAGAAAATGTAGTAGAAATTTTCTTTTAAAGTAGAGCTTAGTGTGTAAGTGGTATTATATAATAGGGTATATGTGTTGCCACCAAGTTGCATGGTAAATTCACATGGTTCTTATCCACATTAACACATGAAAACTGGAGAGCTTTGAGGTCAAGGAACTTTTTGATTTGAGGTGGTGCATTCAAATCCACAAGTTGTTTTTCCCACCAGTGTGAGCTCAATTGCAAGAAAAGGCAAAGAGAATGGGAAGTTCAGTGAATCAAAAAAGAACAAGCAGGAAGATTATGAATATGTACTAATAAGAGACAGAAAGACAGCTCTGGAGACTGGAATATGTTTCCTGTTTTCATTACTTACTTCATCAGAAGTACTTGAATGCAGAGGCAGTCTCTCACCAAAGTTGGATGATAAGTAAGGAGTGAGTCAGGGAATTTCAGGAAGAGAATAGATAGTATCAGCCTAAGATTGTGTAGTGTTCTCTGGAGATTTGAGTTTGGCAAATCTTTCCTATACCCTTCTTGTTTTTCTGATGAAATAATTCAAATAAAATTTTCACATGTCCAGTAATCTGATTCTGAAGTACCTGCTATGGCAGTCACCACTGGATGGGCTTGTGTTTGGCTACATAAAGTATTTTCTCCTATTAAGTCTCAGAATTGGGTCCTACGGGCTAGCACTGAGCGTCAGTTGACAGGTTGTCCTTCCTTGTTCCTTCATTCCTAATCTGGAATCACTAAACTCGTGAAGTTTCACTCAACTTGTGAAGGTGCTGTGAAACAGTTTTTAAAATATTTTTTTATAGCTAGCGACATTCTTATGATGATTAGAATCATCACACTGAAAAGCTCATGCAGAAAGGAACACATATTTAATGTGCAAGGTTTCACTGTTGTGTAGTAAATAAATGCAGAGGGGTAGAGTCAGTCAGATGGAGCAAGGCAGAACAGTGTCTTCTTTGGTCAGCTCTGTCCAGCCTAGGGACTGAACTGGAGACAATACTGTGCTATGTTGTGTTTGAAGGCTGCTCTATAAAGAAAGTACAGATTGAATTAAGGTTGTCATACCATGAAACATTGTAGAAGTAGCAATCTCAGCAGTAAAATACCCTGATCAGTCAGTGTTCATGAGCAGAAAACAAATTTCAGGTGCAACAAACTGCAGCAGATTCAAGCATCCCAAAGGTTAATAAGATAATCAGCATAGCAGCACCCAAGCATTAAAATGGTATGTAACATTCTGTGAATAAATGTTGTCTTTTGTGAAAACAAATATCTAGTGCCATACAAAGGAAGAATAAATCTTTTCCATAGAACAGAAGAATGGTGAATGGAAAAAATTCTAAATATTACCATCTAAGTGCTTTGAAATATTTTAATAGTCAGCATTCATGTCAAGCATGGTTTTGTTTTCCTATCTCTTCTCTCCAGTACTTAAATGTGGGGAGGAGGGCACTGTGCTAAACCTGCCCTTTTCTTATGAATATTTTTCCTTCAGAACTCCTATATCAGCATTGGTACATGCTTTTGTCAACACATTCCTTTCACATTTCATATTCCGTTTAAGAAGTTGTAAAATTAGATGGTTAATATACTATTTTAAAGTTACTAAGACAGTCAAAATCAAATCTATAGTTGTTGACATAAGCTTAACAAACTGGGTAACCTGTTCCAGGTCTCAGATTGTTGTTTTTTAAGAAAATGAACAATTCAACCTTACAGATTCATTGCACAATTTCTTAGTTGTTAACAAAACAGGATTTTGGCTTGAAGATAACTATGCTTTGAATATATGTATGCATTAAATGCTAACAAGTCAAGAGAAGCAAATTTGTGTTCCTTCTAGATAGTTTCTTATGTTTCAAAAAGAGAGCAACTTCAACTATTTATAAACTGTAATTAAGTTTCTTTACAACATGACTCATTCTCAACAAGCAAGTCCTTTTTCTTTTGCTTTCTTATGAACTGTGTGGGAAAATTAGGGTTCAATCACTGAAGAATTTACTCAATGCTTAATTACCCATAAACAGCCCTCCAAGTTCTGCTCCTGTAGAGCTTGCATAAAGACATGATTTCCCCCACACTATGACTGTCTAAAAATTGACTTTTAAAAACTGATCTGTAAATTGTAACATAGGAGAAAGCAGTGTTTTACTGTGGTATTGGCTTCTTTCTACAGTCTACTGCTTTGAGTTCCTCATACATTAACAGTGTGATGCTTTAGAAAGCCAAAGTAAGAAATCATCAGTATTAAATTACTTGGAGCATGGAACTAAATTGGAAAGCTTTACTTTCCTGAATGAGCTAATTGTTTAAATTTTCCAAAGGAAATGTTTCTATTTCTGTGAGAGAAGGGGTAAATGGGACTTCCTCTGACATAATTTTCATTTTAAATCTGAGTTTGAGAGCAGCATTTTTACCTTCATAACCAAGTATTACTGCTTAACTGCATGACTTGTATAAGCTTGCTAGTTGAAGTGACTCACTTACGCAGATGAAGTTATTTTTAGGAAGATAATTTGCACTGTTTAGAAGACAGGAAAAAAAGGGAGAGAGAGTCCTACTAAGAGCTAGATCTCTCATTATAGTTTACAGAGCTCGTGAACCCAGCATCCAAGCAAAAGATGACTAAGCAAGGGGTCTATTGGTACTTTCAGGAATTTACAGACATGAGTCATCTGCTTATTTTCTGCAGACATATCACCAGGGTACTTCTGAGTCAGCTGTTATTTGGAAATAGTACTTGTATTCAACATGAATACGTTTTTGTAATTCTTAGGTAACGAGCATGCCAAACCAACACAGGCTTTTACAGTTTGCCTAGTTCAGGTGTTGATTTACGGAACTTGTGTGTTGTTTTTAACTGTGATGCATTTTTCATGGCAAAGTGTAAATGTTGTCTTGGATGTAATTACAATAACACCTTTGCTACCTTGTATAGGTATAAAGGCAGATCTGATTCTGTATTAATGCACAGAGAGTCAGACTGCCTGTACAATACACTACCAGGTAAAAAGAAAAATTTTCTTTAGCAACCTGTGTGACTCTGAGCAGAATTTGACCTTTTATATCCAATGTGCTTTGCCAGCATGAATTACCAATGATATTTGCTTATTTTTTGCATTCTGTGCACTGATAGTGTCAATGAACGGGCATCCACTGTGATGGAAGCAAGTTCTTGCCTTCCTTTCCTACTACTGAAATAATAGCTGGCTACCTTTAGATATGTATAACACTTTGCAACTCAAGGCTATTTCCTGTTTACTGGCCTTTTAGGTGTGGTTGTGTTCCAGAATTAGGGACAGGTTATTTTATTTGGTCTGGACTGATCTACACCTTGTGTTAAGGAAACACTCAGGTTAGAAACTGGAAGATTTTAGGTGAAGGGTAGTGTTAGAAATCAAAGGCAGATCAAATTTTTCAAAACTACTTGTAGTTCAGGATAATACTGCTGTTGACCAGATGTGGGATACACAGCTTTGAATCTAACTTGATTATCTGATTTATCTGATCAGTTTATAACATAAGTCCTGTATAAATCTTGGTTACTAGAACAAGAAAATTTTTTCTATTATATTTTGGTGGTGCCTTCTCATAACAAGTGGAAGGATCTCTGTAGTGAGAGCACTGTGTTGATTATTCATTTAAAACAACATTTCTAGTGCTAGATACTTTGTGTTAAGAGCAAACCTTTAGCTTAAGATAACAAGGAAAAGTGTTGCTACTTGCCCCTGTTACATGGAAAGTTAGTGAATGTTAGAAATTCCCAACTAAAAAGTTAAGTATGAGGACTGAACTATTATTTGAATGCTTTGCTAAAGTTTATTATTCCTCTCACATGGTGATAAAATAGGAAGGTATAAGAAGTTTTCTGTTAAGGAGTTGGTACTTAAGAAGGGAAAAAGATGCACTAGAGGAACAGAGTTTAAGCACTCAGAGCTGAAGTAGTATATTTATAACATTAAGATGGAGAACCAGTGTGCTTGTTTCTTTACTCTTTTTCACAGTGAAGTCGTTCGGAGGCTGAGACAGGCACATCAGTTGCGAGGGGAGGAGACAGCTTGCTTGCTGATAAATGGCCACGTTACACCGATGTTTTTCAGAGTTGTTATTTAGTAATCACGTTATAAAGGGGAATTTGGTGGAGCAATCTTTGAATCTAACCTTTGTTAAAGCAGTGATCTGCCCTCAAATTAGCAGAACTCTGCCCATGTCATTACTGCCTAAGTATCTGCTGGAAGCTGGTGTGTGGGCTGAGTCACCAGGACTCCGGGAGTTGTCACGTGTAGCTCAGGCACTGGGTCATGAACTGAGCAAGCGCTTCATCCTCAGGGAATTCTTCTATTTTGCAACTACAGCTGGAATAGCACCTTTGCCTTTGTGCACTTCATGGCTACGAACGCTTTTACCCCTACAGCTTGGAGGGTCTTTTAGGGAAAAGGGAGATGTGGTGTTGCTGATGCACATCAGAGTATTTAGATGTGATTAGAAAACCTGAAAAATGAAGGTACTAGCAGCATAATAGCATGGAATTTGGAAAGTAAAACCTGTCTTACCCTGATACCTCAGTCTAGAAACAGAGATTTCATGGGAAGTGCTGGAATCTCTGTCCCAGAAAGTGTTTAAAATACAATTCTATTGCAATGTTCTTTCATTGTGCAGAATGAGCTGGGATTTGGAGGATAACAAAAAGTACAGTCATAGGTGCTTTATAAATGAAATCTACACCTTTAAAAGAAATGTACTTTATTCTGTTAATTTTGGTGTTATATTAGACATGTTAGTGATTCAAGTCTGTTGTCATAACTCAATTTAACTGCAGATTTCTGTAATTAAAAGTATACCAAGAAAATATAAACTATAATTCTAAAAATGAAAAAGTGGAAAAGCAGCTTCTGACCATGAAAATGTATACCAGTTTCTAACTGTTGTAGAACATTTTATTGTTCTGCCAGACCTAGCTGATCATGAGACAGTGATAAGCAAAGGGAACTAAGAGGTTCTGATTTTTATTTTTAGTGAGATATTTTGGGTATTAATGACTTTGCAGCGTGTTTTTGGGTTTGTGGGTGTTTTTTTGTCTAGCAGATGACAGCAAGTTGAAATCTTTTCCATCTCATATGACTGAATCTTTCTGCATCCTTTATCAAATCATTTAACTACTTTAGGACCCAGGCAGCTATAAAATGAGAATGATAATGCTGTTTATGTCCATGAGGGCGCTAAAATGAATTGGCTAAAGCAGATAAAAAGAAATTTGATTATTGAATGGGATACAGAATGCATTTTGTGATTTTTTTGACAGGCAAAATATCACTATAAAAGGAAAATAACTTCTTTTTTATAACAAAGTAATCATGATGCAAATTTTAAAATTAACAGAGAAATACACTAACTAAACTTTTTTAATGATGTGCCTTACAGAAGTGTTTTGATAAAGCGAAGCGCCCCTTATAGTAATAGGTTGGAATCATTGCTTGTGAGAACTACAAAAGTATATTTTATAACTAATTATCAATCATCGATTTCTGCTTTTCTGTTACCTTTTAGCCCATAGAAAGGACTGATATCTTCCCAGTAAAAAAGGGAGGAAATGCAATTGTGTATTTTTATGACTTTCTTTTCTTTTTAATTACAGTTGACCTACCCCTGTACTTTCCACGAGACCAACCAACCCTAACATTTCAGTCCGTCTACCACTTCACTAACAGTGGCCAGCTGTACTCCCAGGCCCAGAAGAATTACCCTTACAGCCCACGCTGGGATGGCAATGAAATGGCCAAGAGAGCAAAGTAAGTTGGATTGCTGTTTCCTGCTAAATGTCACATTTGTTACATGGGCTTCTATGGATAGAAGTTTCCTGGATTTAACTGTACATTTCCAGCGTTACAAAAGCTGAACCTCTTTTTGTTCTCATATAGTCCCAGCGTTCCCGTAGATGAGTGTAGGCAGATACTTTACTAATCATGCTTATTACATTAGTGCCAGAGGACTGATCAAAAGAAGGCTCTTTCTGCTAGGCATTGTATGGGCACAGAGTGGTGACAGTCTCTGCTCCAAAGAACTTCCAATCTAAGTAGATGAGATTGCCCCCAGCAGGAGTAATCTGCATGGTAGCAGTCAGTCAAGGTAACTCCTTGGTTTTGTGTGGGTGTTGAGGGGACCCTGAAGGGAAGCACGTGAGATGGGAAGAGCAGGGAAGAAAAGCCTGAAAGATACGGAATTTGTCCCTAATAAAAATATATGGAAGAACAGAAAGAGGTAGAACAAACCACCAATTCAGCACAGAACATAATCCTATCAGGTCTTGAGAAAGTTATCTGCAAGTCTGAATATCTCTTGCTTTACTCATTTTTTGTTGGATGGAAACAGGATCTCTGACTCTTTCCTCCACATTTTTTCGACAAGCCCGTGTTTCAGGCTGAGGAGACAGCACTTTATTCTGAGTGTCCTCTCTCATTAAAGGTGACAGGGCAGCCTCCCAGAGTGGTTCTGTTGCAAGAGTAAGCTGCCATGGACAGTGGTGCCCCCAAAGCTAGATATTATCCCTGTCTTCTCATGAAGCAGAACAGATTTTACCTGAATGGGGCAATACGGACAGATGCCTTGCTGCAGTATTTTGCTGTTGCCAAGTATAAAGATGTTAAAACAGCAAGAGGGCTGATTATAAGTTGTTCAGCACATAAAAACATCAAACTGCATAAATAACAAGGCATATTGGGATGAACATTTTGAGTGACAGTCAGAAAATTAAATCAGCAAATATGCATAAATAAGAGTTGAAACGAAAATAGTTCAAGCTGAGTAAATCAAATGAATGGCATGGTCGGAGATTGTAATTTGGAAATGATGGAAGTAAACAACAATTGACTTAAGCATTTGTAGATTTTTATACTAATGTAAATTTTATGGACAACATCAAGTAACATTTGATTCTGGATTTTGATGCACTGTAATATAATTCTTTTGCTAGTGTTTGTTTTTACCACCATACAATTTATAGGAGCAGCGTTTCTTGATCAGGTATGGGTTTTTTTGTTCATGTGGACTTTCTTATTTTCTCTAGCAGAATATTATGAGTATTTTGTTTATTTAAAAAAAAAAGAAAAAAGAAGAAACAATAACTGGAAACACTACTGTGGCTTTTTTATGACTATACTGCAAAATGCATTTCTTTTGCAGCTGAAAGCTTACAAGTACCTATATGCTGTCTGCTAAGTGCATTCACTTAGGAGTGGGTGTACACAAATGGACTTCTTTGCCCTGCACTTGAAATATAAAAGTATTATAACGGTTCTCTTGAAAAGTACTAAATATGTACACTTACTATCACATGTACGTTTGGTGAGGTTATTCGCTCTTACGTTTGAGCCTCTGCATTTCAGTTTTACACTGGGTACGTAATACGAGAAGGATGATGAGAAGCGGGGGAAGACAGCGTGCTGAGATGTCTGAAATAGCTACCATTGAGCTGCAAAGAGACAGCGAAGCTGCTCTAGTTAAAAGTGCTTTGCTTGCAGGAACAACTAGTGATCCCTGACTAGGTACCATAAATAAATCTGTATCAAGCAAAGTATGATGTTATGATACATGTGAGGGTATTTTAAGAAAGATTTTTAACACAATTGAGGATCTTATGTCAACAGTGCTTAAAATATTTGCTAGGGCTTCTTAGAATAGGTTAATGTGTTTCAACATAATGAAATAACTTTTCATTCTACTTTATTTTTACCATAGACAAGTTATGAACCATATATATAGGAATGTGTGTTGATAGATAGGAAAACATTCTAGTTAAATATATTAGTTCAAAGACTACATCAAAACTTGCCAAATAAGAACAGAAAAGAAGGATACATGATTTACCCTCTAGAAACAAAGTCATTCTGCTCAGCTGAAGTAAATTTAGTCCTGGATAAATCAGAGACAACTTGTTTGTGTTTCTAAATACTGTCAATTAGGTTTTGCTTATATCTAGACTTTTTCCCTCTTACTCAAATGGTTTCCCAAGTGCTTGGTATTCTTTGAGACAAAACATTTGTTTATCTTTCTGGCCACTGTTCTAGGCCAGAAAGAATGTTCTGTTGACTTTCCGGTATCTGACCAAATTCTCCACCCTTCTCAGACACTTCAGGGCTCAGTACATCCCATCTTCCTCACTGGAGCTAAAGACACCATCAAGGACAGCTTTTGCTTGCTCTTGCACCAACTATAGAAGCATCATCAAGTTTGAAGTAACATCAGAGATTTCCTCATCCTCTATTTTGGCAAGCTCTGCCTCTGTTTTCAGCAACTCAACACAGCCTGCTTATTCATGGGCAGAGCTGTCATAAGTTCATGCCAAAGGGACTTTGATTCTGTGCCCAGCCTTCTCCCAGGGTTGTTGTTTTGGTTTGGGTTTTTTTTCCCAAACAGGTGAGCCCATCCAATTCCTTCAGTGAAGGGACTGAACCTGAAAGTCTTGGTATCCTTGCTTATCTTTGTGCCCCCAGCAGAAGTAGGCATCTCTTTTGAAGTTAGGACTTTAACCCTTTGCTGTAGCCTTGACACAGTCAGTAGTAACTATAGGTAAGTGCAAAATTCGACCTTAAAATGCATACATACAAAAGTAGATCATGTGCGTTCACACTTAGAGACATATGACCTAAATCTAAAAGGAAAATTTTCAAATCAGAATATCAGTTTAGCTGGACATTTTATATTTACAGAGAAAAGCTGCTCATGTTCTTGCTGAAGTAATTGAACCAATTTATGTCTGTCTGATAAGTCCAAGAAGTTGATCTCTCTCTCTCTCTCTCTCTCTCTCTCTCTCTCTCTCTCTGTCCTCCTGAACAGATTTTAAAATCACTGGGCTCCTTTGAGGCCCTCTGACTTAGATTCCTTGCTGAGAGATAGCATCTGGTAACTGAAGCTTGCTATTATCTTAGCCCAGGGATTGCCCTCTGGCTTGATTTAATTCTAAGGGATGAATCAAGTCCTGATTTAATAATGTGATTCCAATTGCCTCCAGATTGCTTGTTTCTCAACTAAACACAAGATTTTAACCTGTTCCTCCAGCTTTAGAAACAGGGAAACCAAAAATATTAAAATTTTTTTACAAGCTGCTAACATCCTGTTTCCTCTCAGTTCATATCTCAGGTTTTGCATCCTTTAGGTCATTTATTTATATGTCTGTGGCCTCCTGCATAAGCAGCTTCTCCAAAAGATTTGGTCCTAAAATATAATGGCAAGCCTAAGAAAATACAGTAAATTATGGGAAGTTAGCAGCCTTGTTTGTGGCGTACGTGTGAAGTAAAACATCTCTGTGTGGTTTCCATGGGAAAGCTTGCTTGTTTTTTTGCTTAAATAGGCATTCAAGTGTACATAAATGGAGTCTTTAAAGAACACACAGACTTGAAGCCTGGGATTTTATGAAGGAATACTGTAAATAAAGCTTGTTTGTTTATACAAATGAAGTTCAGTTCTTACATGCACTCTATCCCAATTTCTGTCCGATCCACTGCTGCTCTGTAGACTTACATTACACTTCAGGGAGACCAAGTCAGGACTCAGTTTACTCTTTTATCCTACATAAATCCACCTACTTATCATTAAAAATAGCATGAGGATGGAAAACTGATATCACAATAAAAAGTTGTTCCAAAGGTTCGTATTCGGGGTTTTTTGAGTTTGCTGATAAAACTGGTTTTTGAGTAATAGTGTTGTCCCTGGTCATTCACCGGTGTTTGCTGAATGTGGCGTTAATTTTATATATCCCTTAGGGTTCTCTAAGGGTGAAAGCTTAAAAAGGCTCAAGTGCGCTCAACTTTATATTGGCTGTTGTTCTGCCATAAGGTCAAGTGCATTTTAAGATTATGTGCAGACACTTCTTGTGCAAACCACGTATGTATTCCCTAGTGTGGCTGTAGCTGTGGTTTGTGCCCAGCAGAAGCATGGTATGATGAGAAAGTGTCAGGATGATGAACTGGGCCCTAGCATTTTCAGCTTCATTGATGCCTTTTCCTGGAGTGTCATCAAATTACATGATGTGTATCATTGAGCCCCCCACTACATAAAAGACACTGAGGTGCTGGAATTTGTCCAGACAAGGACAGCAGAGCTGGTGAAGGGTCTGGAGCACAAGTCCTGTGGAGCAGCTGAGGGAGCTGGGGGTGTTTAGCCTGGAGAAAAGGAGGCTCCAGGAGGCACCTTATCTCTCTCTACAACTACATGAAAGGAGACTGGAGCCAGATGGGGCTTGGCCTTGTCTTCCAGATAACAAGTGATAGGACAAGAGGAAATGGCCTCAAGTTGTGCCAGGGGAGGTTTTGATTGGATATTAGGGAAAATTTCTTCCCGAAAAAGCTTGTCAAGCAAGGCTGCCCAGGGAAGTGATGAAGTCACCACCCCTGGAGGTATTTCAAAAGCATGTGGATGTGGCACTTGGGGACATGTTTTAGGGCTGGACGTAGCAGTGCTGGGTTAATGGTTGGACTCAATGAACTTAGAGGTCTTTTCCAACCTAAAAATTCTGTGATTCTATGATTACATTTATGGATTTAAAATTGCATTTCTTAGTCTAATGGAAGGATATTTGAAAAGAAAAAGGGACAGTTGTGTTGCTGTTTAGACAAACTCAGTTGTTAAATGTCAAAGGCTTGCTGTTGTACTTAGTACATTTCGAACGCCCTAATGATTTTCTTTTCGTTATTTTGACATGAACAAGTTTCAACTCATTCATTTTTTATTATTATATCAGATTTCTTTCACATTTTAGGCAGAATATCTATTACTATATTTCAGATTCTTTTAAAATGTTTCACAAGTTCCATGAAACTTTTGATTTCCACCTCTGTTACCTTGGATCTCACTGTAAAGTTTACATGTAAATATTGCACCTTTTTTATAATCTTCTCTCCTTGATAGGTGTAATTAAGGTAATAAATAATTTGTTTTATTTGGGTGTATTTAAGAATTTTCTGTGTATTCATAATTGTATTTGCATGTATTATGTGACTTTTGTGCATGTTAGTCATCTTTAAAGAGTAGTTTTCCATAAACTACCTTATTTGCATTTACTTTTACTCACCTCACAAAGCTTTTTTCATGACTGTCTCTATTGCATGTTACTTCAAACTTTTAAAGAAATTCAGAAAAATGAGAGTAGGGAACAGAAGCATAAACACACAGGGTCCTCATCCTTCCCTAGGCACGTGTGCCTGTGTTTGAAAGTTTGCAAGGCTCGGAGGATTCTTTCTGGAGAAGAGTGGCAGGATACGTATGAACTCAGGGCTGAGGTGCTGAGATGAGTAGTTTGTTTATCTCTGGTTTTTGATAGTCTCACATCAGAAACTGAACAGAAGTGATTTCCTTGCCTGAAATCAAGTAAGGCTGACATTTTGTTGCCGCTGGTGGGCTGCTCTTCAGAACACAAAGGGGCCAATATGCTGTGACAGCCATAACGAGAAGAGATGTGGTGACCCAGACGTGTGAAGCTTATGAAGATATTAATTTGATTTTATAGACCATTAAATCAAAACTCTGATTTTCTCTGGGAGTGTCAGCTGATAAGAATTACATGTGAACAGTAGAAATAAGAATGGAAAAAATTATGTTTTGTTAAAATAATTAGTGATTGCATTTGCCCTTGTAGCACGTTTTGCAATTGATTTACCAGCAAAACTTAATAACAAAATTATTTTGATTGTAAGATATAATAGGCAAAGTAGATAGAACTTTTAATTAGAATTTTCCCAGAATATTACTTAATTTTTATATTGTTCATCTGCATACATTACAGAGTACAGTGCATACACATGGTAGTTGCACTTCTTGAGTCATATTTTTCATGTACTTTTCTTTAAATGTCTCCTTGGATAATTAAGCTTGACTCTTAAGTTATGGTATGTTAGTTTCTGACAGGTGCCTGCCAGGGATCTTCAGTGCTGTCATGCATTATGTGGATTTCAGCCAAGACAGAAGGGCTTGGGTATTTGTTTCTGGTCACTTCTCATTAAAGCTTTGGCTGTGGCAAAAGAAAAACAACTATTTAAAGATAAGGAGTATAGGTGCTATAGGAAGTGCATAGATATAAAATCTGTTAGGCAATTAGTTTTTCTGTGGTTTTGTATAGATACTATGGATATGTGTGAACTGTACATATGTGCATTTCAATATGTAGTAAGTATTCTTTCTGAAAAAAATATTCTCTCATATATTGACAAGACAAATGCACAGAAGAGATTGGAGAAGTTGTCTTGGTAGAAGTGGAATATAATAGCACTTTGCTGGAAGACAACTGCCTTGTAGGAATTAAAGGTTAGAATTTAATGTAGGTGGTTCTTGTATAACCAGGGTTAAGTGACATTTTAGAAATATTATGAAGCACTGTCTGATATGGCTGTATTGGAGAACTCCATTATACATTTATCAGAGCTACTAAATCTATATTAGAGCATGCAAGTACAGTTGGAATATGGTAGAGAGAAATACATGGGTTTGGAAGGAGCTGAGGTTCAACAGTATGGGTAAGTAGTGTCACTTGATCTGTTACAAAATAAACAGCTACATGAAAATAGTGGATGAGCTCCATAGTCAGAACATAGGTCAGAACACCCATTTCTGTGCAGTTCTCAGGTAACTGCATTCTAATAGTACTCATCATTCATTCCTGTCTTTTTCTTCTTATCTTGACCTGCTATTTATCCACTCATGGATCTTTTCTCCTGATGTGGTAATTCAGTTTTTTTTAAATCTTTGAAAGGGCTTCCCAAATACCTGTAGGAAAGTTGAGCAGTACATGTCACTTGAATTTTTGTTGTCCACATGGTTTTGATACCTTAAGAAAATAACAGACCTGCAAAGCACAAATTTGGCTGCTACCACTATATCATATTTACATAAGCCCACTAATTTTGGACTGTTTATAAATTTATGTTTTCTATTAACAGCCTCTACCAATTTGTAAGGTACGGACATGAGATTTACTGGCCCTTAGTGCCTTCTATCCGTCTGTCCTCCCAGACCTCCAGATATTTTTTTAATTGACATCACACTTCTCTGGTACCAAGCTGTTTTAAGCACGAGGTTACAAGCTATTTAAGAGTTTAACTTTCTCACACATAAGTTTCTCTAGAACTTGGGTGTGAATGTAATGTGGGGCTGCTGATTTGCTTGTGTTTTGTTGATTTGTTCATTACCTTTTTGGCTGACATTTCTGAGTCAGATCTTTTGGTATATCTCTTGGAAAGCAGAATTCTGGTATGGCAGCCTCTTTAAGCACCTCCATTTCATTTTTACTTTGTGACTTCATTTCTTCTGAGCATTCTTTTTTACTTTTTGACCAGATTTTGTACTGTTTGACAAGTGTTTATTTTGAGGGCTAATATGGTCATCATAGCCATTTTTTATTTGCCTTACTCTGCTTTCACCTGTTAGTGTTATGGTTTGTTTCTGTATGTTTTCCCCTTTGTATAGGTCTCCAGCCTTTTAAGAATTTCCTTTTATTTCTAATAGCAAATATGTATCTTTTGAATAGCAAAGAGAAAAAACTTCTTTAATATGTTTTATATAATCACAGATGTGTGGCGTCTCATCCCTTTCCTTCTGACTGGTTTGTCCTAATGAATATCCAGGGAGGTTTCTTTTATGGTTTGGTATGTTGCCTTCGGCCCCAGTTGATAAACAATCTGGCAAAGCAAAGTGGATGGCATGATGAAATCAGTACTTTCACCTGCAAGCAAACTTTGTTTTCAGGGATGCTGGTTGTCAGACTTGTTACGGATGCATCTGTGGTGTAACCCTTCATTTCTGCCTCTGGAGTACAATTAAGGGATTCAATAATTTCTTAAAGATTATTCAAATTCTATTATTACTACTGTGCAATCCTCTCCTCTTCTTGAATCGCTATACTTGTCTTTCCTTACAAGCTTTCCCCCTGAAAGTATTTTTGCCCAGTCTTTTCTGCTTTTTCCTACTACTGTATCTTCCCTATTTTGCCCACTCCTCATTGCATCATATTCTTTACCCTGTCCCTTATGCTTTGAAGAGGTTCCTCGTAGCATCTTGTCTTGGATTGACTCTCTCCTTCAAATCTACTAAATACTTTGCTAAATAACTAGTCTCCAACAGTAGAGCTCAGTGCTTGAATAAACAATATTTCTTTAAGAAGTTAAAAGTTTACCTGGAGTGGAAAAATATGACTATGGCGCTTAAGCAACTAGGAAAAATAGAAGAGACATGCTGTAGCTCATAGGACTGGAAATTTCCTGCAAATTAACACTGTATTTAAAAAGACCACACGAAGATTGAGTTTTTCCATGATGGTCTTGGAATATCATTCTCATGATCCACTGATAAGGAAGTGGAATGACCATGCTATGACAGAGATATTCCAGTGCACCCTTCACAGACACCCACTACCCTGTGGGGAAAATGGAAGTTAAGAAAGCAGAAGCAAAATTTGCTATGATCTAAGACCACAAGGCTTCATCTGACTGATGCAAATCTATTTATGTACATTGTGGAGAAGGTGAAGGAAGTGAAGGGTTTATCTCTTGAACTGAGTGGCAAGCAGAAGGCATTGATAAAACTCTTTCAAAATGAGAGCTTCATTTTTCTGTGTGCACTTCGGGGCACTTAGACACACTGTGTCTGTGCAATACTAAGGATAAAAAAATCCTTGTAAATCCTAAATATCTATACCGGAAACCTATGAGAGATTAAATCCCAGATCTTGATTTCCAGATGATTCAAAAAGGTTTCTTGCAGAGTTACTGGCCTTGGTCTATATACACTGATTATGTCCAGTAGCTGTAATTTTTATCTGTGTTGTCAGGAAAGGTTCATGCAATTATAAGTACATATGTTCTTGGAACCAAAGTTAGTATCTTTTGCAAAGTGATGACCCTACTTATGCTGCTGCTTTAAAATAAACATTAATTGCCAGCCTACATAATGATCCACAATCCTGGCTCCACAGCAGTTCCCTAGAACTCCCTTCCTTTCTATGTTGCTTTTAGTCAGGTTGTTATATTTATGATTGTTTCGTGATTTGAACAGATTGTCAAGATTCATTTTGCTTTATGGAAAGTTGGGCAGCAAAGTCGTCTTAATTTCTACAGCAGACCTATATTGAATTCTTCGCTTTATTTAAAAAAAATCAATTGAAATCATAGGTTTTTGGAACAGATGCAAATGTATAACTGAATGAAAATGTAATTTTTGTTTCTGTTTGCTTCAGATAGAGTGAAGCCACCTGTTAATTCTGCAATCAGCAAACTATTGAAAAACATGTCTAAATATAACCAATTTTTGTACCTTTCTGTGTGACTTGAATCAGAAATGGTAATAACTCCACAAGAACTTCTGGAGGAAAAAGACATTTTTAGTACAATACAGAAAACAGCTTTTGGACATGAGTGAATTTTAATGCTTAAACCTCTGATGTGTACTTAGTTTCACTATATTTCCTGTTATGGTTTTGGTGCACATGTTTTGGTTTGTTTGTCATTTTGGAGACAATTTTGTGTCATGTAATATTATGAACTGGGTTGATGACAAAAGTATTTCTTAAAAACTTGCATTTTGATGGCTGCCCACTGTAGACCTCCAGTTCTTCTGATGCATGTTTACTATTCTGTCCATCAGCCTGGCTGCACAGTCAGTGCCTTGTGTAGACTGGCAGGTAGAAATGGGCATAAGAAGTTTACTAAACTCCTTGTAGGTAATTCACAGGAAAAGGAGATAGAGAGATAAAATATTAGAAGAGGAAAAGACATTGTGATGCATTATTTTTGGCAACATGGAGGAAAAAAATTGCTAGCAGCATAATGGCATTGTGCTCTGACTGCTGTGTACATTTGTGTGTTTAGCCAGTTACAGTAGCAGTAATTTGAGAACTGTTGTCTTGCTGTTGTATAAACACTTCAGATATTTGCTTGGCATCACCAGTTTTGGAGATGTGCAAAATGGAGAACTGTGTAGACATTGTGTTTCACATAAAAGCTAAATATTTGCTATAGATAAAGCTGCCTAGTAAGGAAATTATAAACCACATCCCAAAGCGCATACCATCGAGAAGCTTAGTTTAGAAACATGAGTTTGTGCCAAGTATCGTTATGTGTATTTGAAGTGAGAAAGAAATCCTGGAAGGTACCTTTATCATTCTGCCCTGTGCTTGCATAAGTTTTAGTGATGTTCAGGTTTGAATGGTGGTTTTGGAATGCTGCTGCCTCCCAAATGCCTAGTGCATTCCATAATAGTCCTGATTTTCATTAGCTCCTGAGCCTTTGCCACTTGGCACCTGGCCGTATTGTGGGCCTGCCTGCTACAGCCCAGTTCCAGCTAGGCAACCAAAAGTTAGAGTGCTGAGAACTGTGTGTTACTTCAGTTATTGTAGCATCTTAAATGTGGAGAGAATGATATAACAATCATTTTCTCCTAACAGAGGTGTCATAAAATGTCTAGTGTAGAATTAATGTCACCCTATAATCATCCCAAAGCAGGAGACTGAGTTATCCTACTCTGCTATGAGTGCCCATGTATCTTTAGCCTGTTGAGGAATGCTCCGGAAGTGCCTGTGAATAACTAGACAAAATGGTTTGCCCAATGGAAATATGTTTTTAATGCATTATATATAGTAAAAATAGCAAGGGGGTTCAAATGTCTCACGTCTGAGTTTACAAGGGAAAAACTACACATTGAATGTTGGCATGAGGCCTATTGAAAGAATGGGCTTTCAGTAGATTTCCACAGTTTTGCATTAGCCCTTGTTCAGTGCAAGGCGTAGAGATGCTGGAAGAGGGCATAACCACAGGGTAAGGACCTAATGAGCAGTCATATGGAGTATGACCTAAATACATACCCACTATTGGAATTAATGCAGCAATTTATTAATTTGAGTTCCTTTGGTTAATTAGTGCTAATCATGTTAAATTAGATAGCTCCTGACAAAAGGAATTTGGAAAGAAAACAATTATATTTATTAAAAAAACCAAAACACAAACAAACCAAAGGTTGGCATCTTTGATTTTGTTCTGTCATAAACAAACAGCACATCTTAGAGAGTTTGGAAAGTTATGGTAAATATCTTATATACAGGGGATGAATTATTGGGGGTTACATGAAGCAAACCAGCTGCATGTGCCTATGTAGTCACAGGAGGACAAATCCTCTCATCTGGCACCCAGAAGGGATTGTTGTAGGTGTTTAGTATTTTCAAAACAAGTTTTCAATGTGTCAAAACAAGTTGCAACAGGAATATAAAAATACAAAGACACACCACATATGTATGTATGATCTGTGCAAAAGTATTTTGGATTTCAGAAAGTGAATCTGAATCACTGAATTCTGAATCAGGTGACGCTGATAAAGCCTGGAGAAGCTCTTTTATAATTCTAATATGGCTATGCTATTGAAATAATTTATATAACAAGATTTTATTCCAAAGTGTCAGCATAATAATACTAGTCTGAGAGGAATAGGTCAAAAACACCAAGAAGCCTCAGGCTGTCCTTCACTCTGACCTATACCCTTCTTAATTCCTGTTTTCACCTAATTTAATTGGAAGAGGGGAGGACGCTGCTATGCTAGCTAATTTATGAAGATCAGTCATCTGTGGCGTTGGTGTTTTTCTGTCAGGATTCAGTGGATTTGAAGAAACTTGTGGATGTCTTGCAGCAGTTCCTTTAGAGTACAGCAGAAAGGAAATATGGGATGCAAAATGATGTAAATCCTAGAGTTACAACTCCTCTAAAAGGAATGAACAGCAGCTGGGGCAAATGCCTGGGATTCTCAGCTGTATCTAATACATCTGTGAAGGATACAATTCAGTCCTTACCTCAGTCCCAGGAATATTCAAACTCAATTTACCTGCTGGACAATTTGTACAATGGAGAACTACTGAGGAGCAGGGGGTCCTAGCTACAGACCTTACTGCAGAAGACTCAGAAGGATTAAGTAGAACTATTCAGAGATCCCCATGACTATAGGAATGCCAGCCCAAGTCATATCTATTAACTTGAAAAGATTGAGGAAAAGAACCTCACATTTCCGTATTTGCCTACAGTAGCAGAAAAGGGATGTATTTATCAAATACACTGGTTACTATGATTTTGAATACATGAAGGTTGTTCTATAATCAGAGCCAAAAATTTGCAGAATTAAGCCACAGTCACAGTGCTTACTAAAACATTTTACAAAAATGAATTAGAATATTGAAATTAGGGGTAATATTTAAGAACTGAGGTTGCTCTCAACCCCAATAGTAGAAAAAAAATCCAAGTATGATAACCTGAGTCTGCCTTCAGAAGAGAAGGACCACAATGCACATGCCTGATGCAGGGAGAGGAGGTAATGACAGCCTTAGTGTCTTTATGATCATAGACAAAGATTTTGGCTCAAAGGCTTTAATTTGCGAGTAAAAAATGTGCGAAGACAGAGTACACTATGCTGGTAGTAGACATATTGCTGTACAGCTAAGTGCGTTCTTGATGTGAACCATCATGATTACTTCATCCCCTTCCTTTTCCTCAAACCATCTCATGATGGAAAAAGCACTTGAAACTCCCACATCTTGAGCTGAAACTAATAAAACAAATGAGTGCAAATACGGCTAGCCTGCTGAAAAACTTGGCACTCATGAACCAAAGAGTTTACGGGGAATCTGTTTTGTGAATGACTTGAGAAAGATGATTCATCACCCCATGGTGATTGTCCTTGTCCCAGACACAAAAAGCAGAAATCTCATTGATACAGTGTTTTGTATGCTTTTTTCCTCACAGAGTTTGAATCTTGATTTTCTGCTCCAAATTTACCATATGAAGATTTTAAGAGAAATAGAAACACTTAGACAACTATTCTAACTTTACTACACCAGGAGTGGTAACTGTTGTATCATTGACTAAAGCACCAGTCCAGCAAAAGCACCATCAGAAAGCGTGTTAGTGTTAGAATGCTTTCTCCATAAATACATGTGAATTGTTGTTGATGGGAGATTGCAGCTATGTAATTTAAAACCTTTGCAGATTTTCAACAAAAAGATTGCCTTCAAGTATCTGAAGGCAAAAGGTATTGTCAAATGGCCACTGCAGATTTTCTACCAAATGCATTTAAAAAACCCAGCACTAAATTATCCTGGGGAAAAAAAGGAGAAATATTACAATTAGAAAGAAATTTCACAAAAGCATGTGAATTCTGAATCAAGTATGTTTTAAGTACTGCAAACCCACACCCTGGAATTCAGACATGTACAGGTTTCTGCAGACCTTGTACCACAGTCAGCATTTCATATCACTAGAAAATACATAAACAGCAGGTGAGCCAATTCTACCTTCTTTTAGATAATTACCACTTGCAATAATAGCAAGACTTTCCATTGGGTAATAAGGTGAAGGAAAGAGAAGTGCTTTACTCTTAGCAGATGTCCTTGAGCATACCACCTGAAATTCAATGTACTGTGTCAAGTATATATAGTGGTTAACTACAGCAAAATGTGTTGTTTTCTGGAGTGATGAAGAAAAATTTCCATAGAAATCTCTTAACTTGCTACCTTGAACTTGGAAAATGACCATTTGAGAGAACAAAAACAAATAGACAAAAAACAATGAAGTCTTACAGTGAGACGCTCCACAAAGAGCTAGACATGTGCCTGTAGGTGTGTGAAGATTGGCACCCACTCCAGGCTGAAAGGAAAGCAACTCTTTAAACACTTTTTAAGCTGAGGTCTAAACCATTGTGAGAAAGATGCAACACTCAACATGTGTTTTACTTTACATGAGTGTTGATTGTACTCAACACTCAGATAAAGAATATTTGTGGACTTTGTACAAATTAGTTTCTCTGTACTTGAAGGAGCATTTTATGCAGTTCTTCTGAGCTAGGTGTAAGGTCAATGTGATACAGACCCACAAAGAGCATGGTAGAGGAAAGTAGGAGAAAGAAGGAACTCCATGTTCCCCAAAACCAAGTAAAAACATTGATAAAAAGCTGATTTCTGCCGTTTGACAAATCTTGGAGAGACTATAGGTCAAGTTAGCTTTCTTCATTTTCAGTGTAATTCAACAGATACCCAAATTACTGATTTTATTTTTCTTTTTAAATAGCAGTTCTCCAGAGCTGAAAACCCTATCTAGTGGATGAAAAGGTAATAATTTCGAAATAGTTTGGAGATACTTGAATATATCATGTGGCAAAGTGTCTGAAAAAAATTTCAGATATTTTTATGTGAATTCCTGTGGTGTAACACAGATCAAAGTTATTGAGGGTGTAAATTCATGTGCTTATGTTTATGTGAATAGGGTATGAGAAACTAACCTTTTTCCAAAGTTTATATTCACTGTTCCTCTGTGCCTGTTTGTGGAGGGTACTGGAGTATGAGTGTTTTCTCTAAATTTTAAATCTTTCCAAAAGGAATAGCATTCCATGTGAAAGAGGCCCTTACATACAGTTTATAGCAGAGTATTGTCCTTCAAAAAAATTTATATTTCTCTTAAAGTTATTTCATGTAATCTGTTGTGACATAATAGTCCATGTCATGGTCCTCTTAGTGCAGAAACATGTACACTTTGACTTCAGTGCCAGTTGCTTTGTAAATGAAACTTACTTGGAAGGTGACTGATGCTTCTTTTCCTCCTTACTGGTAATCTCTGCCTAGGAGAAAAAACATTGGAATTTCCATTTCCCAGGAAATTCAGGTATTGTAACATGGTTTTGTCCTAAACTTTAGATGAAAAGGTTGAAAAAAAAAATTTGCTTGGAACTTGTGAAAAAAAAAGCTGTTAATGTGACGCTATAATGAATGTGCTAGCTGTAGCACAATGCCTCCTGAAAGAAGAAATTGTAATGATTTATCCTGTCATTCTTTGGACTGGGTTCTTTGAAGGGATTACTTCTGCTGTTGTGTTTATATTTATGACTCCTGTGATGCACCAGGGCTGTGTCTGTGAGCCAACACACATCATCTCTAAGATGTTGCGCCACAGATACGAAGGTTAATATCAAGCCAATTATTTAGGCTCAGTTCTACAAACCAGAACATCTCTTTTCAAATCAAACCAAACTGAAATACCTCATTCTTTTCCTGATGGAATCTCAGCAGCATTTCCACAACTGTGTAAAAATGCAATTTTTGATTGAAAAAGCAATGTAATTAAAAAAAAAAAATCCAGCAAGCTCTCGTAGTGGGTAAGGTCTTTGCTGCCTGTTCCACTGCTTCATACACATTCAAAATAAGTCATATTACTTTCATATACTAGCACTTGCCATTCCCTCCCTCTATGCAATCTTCATTGAGCAGTTTAACCTCCCTTCTCCTTCCCCATCTTTCCTGTTCAGATTGTTAAATGTGCTGTAGCTGGTACAGTCCTTCCAAATATATTGTGCTTTTGGATCTCTTTGCAGGGTCTTTTTTATTTTGGTTTGGTGGAGGGGTGGGTGTGTTAATTTATTTGTGTGTGTGTGTGTGTGTGATGAACCATAATTATCTCAGATTTTGCTTAATCTAAGATACCTAGGGTGTATGGGAGAGGGGCAAAAATGGAAGAACATATCGCAGGTAAACATGTGGTACTGCATTTGTTTCAGTCTGGACAAGACCACAAATGATAAGGGCAAATTCAAGCATGTACTTCAAGGTATGGAAAATAAAAACTAGGCATTTAAAAATTGTGAACTATTAAAGGAATTTTTGTACAGTATGGAACATCGCCAAGAGGTTCATATGAACTACCAGTGAAATAACATCCTCTTTGAAATAGTACATCTGATCAGAATGTAGGGAGGTGTTGGATTTAGTTCTGCAGCAGAGGATACAAGCTCTACTGCAGGAGTCAGTGAAAAGAAAGGGTGCAAGTGTAGATAAAGATGGTGTGGGAGGGTGTTTGTGGTATCAGAAGCATTCGTTCTGGAATTTACCTAACAGGAAAGTCATATATAATTACTGCATATAATGCAGTAAGTGTGGGTTTAATACAAAGCACAGAAATGTTACAAAGGAAAAGAAATAAAATGTAGGAAAATAATTCTGCTTACATAATTTAATGATTAAGAATTTTTACAGTTTTAGAAGAGGGAAGTTTGAAGTAACATTTATCAAGTCAGTAAGAAGATCATGTGCATAGAAGAGAGTCTGCAGAGAAGCTATCAAAAGGGAAGGGAGAAGCTACTTAAAATCAGCAAGCAGAGAACTGTAATTAAATAGGACAGATAATGCAAGAAAAAGTAAAAGAAGATAGATCCTGACATTGACCATATGCAGGTGATATTCCTTGGTGTAGCAAAATATGTAGAACTGACCAGGACATAGGCTACAGTCTGAAAGGTATGCTATAAAAAGCACAAATATAGAAATGGCATTCAACTGTAAAGATCAGGTAGCAGCTATACCTTCTCAGCTGGTTTGTGTATGAGTATGTGCCAACATGAACAATCACGTTTGTGGGCATGATTGTGAGGGTTGTTTTCTGAACTTTGATTCAATAAACCAAAGTGTATTCTGTAAATACATGGCACAATCTATATATGCCATAAAATGTGTGTGCTGGTTGTCCTCTTTCTGTTTTCCATTTCAGGTATCAGCTCCATAGTCCAGAAATGCTTTTACTTTCCATTGCTCTTTTAACCTTTGGGCAGCATCTTGTGTGTTTACAGCTTCTGCACAAAAGCTGACTGCAGCTATCTGTTAAGTAATTTGCCAGACATAACCTCACAAACAGAGAGGAGCATTCTCTTTGTGATCTTGAAACGTTTTGAGACATGAGGAGGTATGATTGGTGTTCAGTGATCACCAAAGCTTCTACCACAGTTATGAAACACATGTCATGATTGTGAAGCTGATGGGTATGTTTGCTTCAGGAGGTAAACCAGAAGAGAGATCAGGAATGTAATGAATGTCTTTGCAGCTATTCTCACTTAAGATTTCTTTTTGGTAGGGAGAGCAGGAGAAGGTTCTCCTTGCACAGAAATTCATAAAGACCAGTGATGTGAACAGAAAGCAAAACATTTAAAAAGAAGAGAAAGTGAAAATTTGGTGGAAAAAGCAGTAGGCAGAAACCAAATGCAGAATGATGAAGCAGCTTCTAATATAACTGGCAAATAAAGGTTGTCATTGGGACATATTTTATGTCTATTAAATTGTTGAGTAGCTCAGCGCAATAAACTCAAAGGTACAGTTCTAATTCAATTTTGGATACTTAGGGTCAGCTCATTTTATGGATTTATGAGTCACTTGATCATTTTTAAAGAAGATAGACTAAGATCCAAGATAACAAAGCACATCTTAAGTAAGAACATTATTCTATAAATTCTGAAGTTTAATAAAAACAATTAGTTTGTCCAAAGTTGTTAATATTTATTCACTACATCTTATGTAAACTACTGCCACGAACAGTGATGTTATTGTGTCGAGGTTTCTCTAAGGAGAAAGATAAAGAGCTTATTTCCTGCACGTATTCTGACTTCCCTTCATGATTTTCCTGGTCCATTGACATTTCTGTATTTGGGCCTTTGGTCCCATATATTAAGTTTTTTCCATACAGGAGGAAAAAAAAAATCCATAAACCTTTTTATCCCGGAAACATAGCAAGCATCAGCTGCTTTAATTCATGCTCTGAGTTCACTCCTTCCTAATCATGTATTTTCTGTTGGTTTTTTTTTCACTAGGGCATATTTCAAAACATTTGTCCCTCAGTTCCAGGAGGCAGCATTTGCTAATGGGAAGCTTTAGGCAGCCTTGGACATGGAAACGATCCTGGACAGATCCTTCAGTCTGCGCATGTCAGCCCACAAGAAGAATGCCTGGAAATGGGATGGACTGCCTTGATAGGTGCTTTCTTGCCTCTGAAGTGGTTTATGTAGCTTCACTTTTTGAAACAAAGACCTCAGTAGCATGCTTAGATCTGATTATTTGGTATTTGTCTGTTATACTTTGTTATCTTGTTGGTATTCCTCCCTAAAGGCTTGGAGCCTACACCCTGAACCTCGGTGAAGATGGTTAACAAAAGAACGAATATATATGCATATCCTGACATAAAGACTCAGACCAAAGGCCTTTGTTCTGTTCTCCCAGCCTGGGGTGGAGGGGGGGGGGGGTGAAAGACTGCTCGGCAGAGGGGAGTCGTTGGGGGGCAGGTTTCTGCCTTTTTTCTGTGGAGTGAGAGAGGACGGGACACACACTGATCCCGGCTTCATTGGATAGCTGGACTGTGTTTTTCCCCTCTCTAACTCGACAGTTTTCATCCGTGGGTGATTGTTGACACCACAGAGGCTGCCGTGAGGGAAAGAGGAGAAAGCAAGCCCCTGTTTCCTGCCCCTGCAGAGACGGGATTGCTGCTTTCTTTCTTTCCAATTTCTCACGGGAGCTTACCTGGGGACTCTGCCTGCCACCACCCCTGAGGGAGAGCCCAGCCAGCCGGGCATGACATCACCACCTGCTGTCCATAAATATGACTGCAACCCCTGAGAGAGAAGCCAGTGTCTGAGGCACAACATCACCAATTGCTGTCCATAGATATAATTGTATTTTCCCCTTTTTTTGGGAGTAGCCAAAAGACCTTTTAACTGTTTGCCTTGTCATTTGGAGGTGGAGTGGTTTATTACAAACTGTTGTTGTTTGGTTCTTTCTGGATTTATATATATATATGTTTATTGTGGTTAAGAACTGTTATCCTTTCATAGATATATATATATATATATGTANTTAGTGATAATGGTACCTGTCCTTGGGGAGGAACACAGGGGAGTATTTTCTCCCAACCCTTCCCTCATTCCACTCTTAGGTCTGCTACAACAACCTTTGGGAAGCTTAAATTCTCTCTAAATGGCACAGATATTTTACTCTGTGAATTGTGTGCAAGTTTGTATCATTATGGTCTATCTTATGTTTGAAGCTAGGGCCAGGGTTTCTTTCAGGATGTACCCAGGAGCCCCCCAAGTGGTGGAAGACCCCCAGAGGGACAAGAAAGAGAGTAAAACACCTGACTATACAGTGCCTGGGGATGGGAAAAAAACCTAAAGAGAAGTCCAAGCCAATGGAAGTCGGCCCTATCCAAAAAAAGAAATACAAGACCAAATCAGTTCGTCTGGCAGATGAGGGAGAAGGGGGACCCTCACAGCCAGCAGATCCAGAGCCAGAGGTTATTACTGAATCACGGTCATATGACAATCTCTGTGGGTTGCAGAATGACAGTCCTCGTAAGCCAGGCGAACTCATT
>WBMV01005541.1:0-16194 GCA_013396655.1 Campylorhamphus procurvoides | reverse complement strand
ACACCCCCTCCACCGCCCCCCCCCCCCCCCCCCCAGTTTATATACTGGGCATGATGTTCTATGGTGTGCAATACCCCTTTTGTCAGTTCAGGTCACCTGTCTCAGCTATGCTCCCACCCACTGGCAGGGCATGAGACAAGGGAAAAAAAAGTCCTTGACTTAGAATAAACACGACTTGGCAAAAACCAAACCATCAGTGTGTTATCAACACCATTCTCATTCTGAATCCAAAACATAGCACTGTAACAGCTACTGAGAAGACATTAACTCTACCCTAGCTAAAACCAGGACAAATGCATTAAACTATTCTTTATCATTTACTGCCAAATAAGAGGGAAGGAAACAGCAGTTTTAACACATTACTGTTAGATGTTAACAATTCTGATCAACTTAGTCACATCTATACATGATGATCAACAAGTCATACTTAAGTCACTGTACTAGTAAGTGTACATTTACTTACAGTGCATTAGATGTATTACCAGTGAAAAAAACAAGAAAGCCAGCATAACTTAAATATTATATGAATTCTAATGTGTGATCAATGTAAAGTGTTATAAATGTTGCCCCAAGGGCATGTGACTTCCTGTACCTGTATTATGCTATTAGACAGCAGACAATCAGAATTCACTCAAGCTTCAAAATAATATGCATAACTGCCTATAATAATTCCAATTCCTCTGCAAATTGCATTCTGTGGCTAGATTTTTCAGCACCTTAGTTAATTTAATTTGATTATAACTGGAAGCATCTGACTACAATTTAGGCATGCTAATTGCTGCAAAAACATACACCCATTTTCAAAATTATTGTGCAAGGATTTTAATAAGATTTGCACACATCTCAAAAAATTCTATTGTATGACTCCCTGGTCTTGGAGTTAAGTCAGCTTTAGAAGAATCAAGCAAAGAGAGCACTGATGGTGTAAGGGATATATCTGCAGATTTTTCTTGTGCATCAGCATCTGAATCTTTTTGACAGGATCTACAGTTGCTCACAGAACCTGATCTCTGTGGAGTTGCAGTCTCAGATTTTGCTTCAGTAATTTCATCTGGGGAGCAAACGGAAGAGGAAAATTAGTCATCAGTATCAAATAAATCATAGGAACAGCAAACTTCTTTCCCTTTTCACACTTCTAATCTTGTTTTTTAAGATCTTGATTAATACATAAACAGATTTTGCAACTGTATATGGTTGATACAAAGAAAAAGCTTATAAATATAGCAACACAATTAAATGTCCTTATGCAAATTATTCTTGTGCTCTGAACTGTGCTCTAGGACTATCTGATCTAGTTTAGACCAGCACTCATCATATTTTTCATGAAGTTATTTCCAGGGGAAGTTAGTGAACACAGGAAAGATTTTATTTTCACATCAAATCTACTTTAAACTACAGTTTGTAAGAGGAATAGAGAACAGTCAGCTGTGACGGAGGGAAAGTCAGATTAGCTCCACTATTGGAAGAGAGATGCCAAATTCATGCCCTTGGGTTGTATTTCCCCAAGAGTTGAGGCCAGGACTGCAGCTGCCCCAGCTGCATGGCTCTTAAGCAGTCATCACCCCTCCAACAGGAATGGCATTTGTCTTATACTACAGTAGAAGTCAGTGCAGGAAAGTGATTAATCCCCTGTATCAAATACTACTAGATCTAAGCAAGCACTTGTATTGTCAGAAAGAACAAGGCAAGAATTGCAGCACCAAGTCAGATCAGGTTAAACTGTCACGAAACTCAGCATTAGCCATCCTATACTGTAATCCAGCCATATTCCATTAAATCCTTTTCCCGTGCCACATGCTTTCCTAGGCATATCATGCACACCATTGGCTATAAATAATTTGCTTTAGTCTACTATGCTCTTAAACAAGCATTATGGCCAGTCTATATTTGCTCCTCCATTTTCAGGAAGGTATCTGACTTGCAGTTTTGGCTGGGATAGAGTTAATTTTCTTCCAATAGCTAACATAGGGTTATGGTTTGGATTTCTGCTGGAAACAGTGCTGATAACACAGGGATGTTTTTGTTATTGCTGAGCAGGGCTTGCACAGTATTAAAGCCTTTTCTGCTTCTCACACAGCCCTACCAGCGAGGAGGCTGGGGGTGCACAAGAAGTTGGAAGGGGACACAGCTGGGACGGCTGACCCCAACTGACCAAAGAGATATTCCAGACCATATAGTGTCATGTTCAGCATATAAAGCTGGGGAAAGAAGAAAAAAGTGGGGGATGTTTGGAGTTGATGGCATTTTTCTTCCCAAGTAACTGTTATGCATGATGGAAATGGCTGAACACCTCCCTGCCCATGGGAAGTAGTGACCAAATTCCTTGTTTTGCTTTGCTTTCACATATGGCTTTTGCTTTCACTATTAAACTGTCTTTATCTCAAACCACGAGTTTTTTCACTTTTACCCTTCTGATTCTCTTCCCCATTCTACCTGGGGGAAGTGAAGGAGTGACTGTGTGGGGCTTAGTTCCCAGCTGAGCTTAAACCACAACAGAGTTGTATGCTGTGTTACTGTCACTGTGTAAAAGTTTTTTCTACAAATCTGTCCAACTGCTTTCAAGACTTCACTTACTGCAAGCATAAAATTCCAATCTCAAATTTTGTCTGCTACTAGCACTGATGGGTTGGACCTGGTTGGCAGCTAAACCCCCAGCCAGCCCTTCATTCATTCTACCCTACCTTAGTGCAATGGAGAAAGAGAATTGGAAGGACAAAAGCAAGAAAATTCATAGATCAAGATAAGCACAGTTTAATAAAATGAAGGAAGAAAGAAAAAAAAAAAAAGCAATGCAATCACTCGCCACCTCCTGAAAGCAGACTAATGCACAGCTGGTCTCTGAGCAATGACTACCTTCCCCAAACTCCCATCCACTCAGATTTTTTGCTAAGCGTGACATCATATAGCATGGAATATTGCTTTGATCAAGCCAGGTCAGCTGTTCAGGTTATTTCCCCTCACAACCTCTTGTTCACCCCCAGCCTACTCATTGGGTGCACCACAGTGAGAAAACAAAGACTAGATACTATGCAAATACTGGTCAGCAATAGTCAGAACACTGTTTTAGTCACAGATCAAAACCACAGTCACAGATCAAATAAATAGCACCATACCAACTGCTATGGAGAAAATGAACTCCATCTCAGCTAGATCCAGTACAGCAAGGTACAGCTCAAGTCAAATTTGCATGCCTAAATGCCAAGCTTTATCTTCACTAGGAAAACATGTTCCCATACTTATTTCAGATCTAAATTAACGTTTACATTTGAGGTCGAGGCCACAAAACAAGTTTAGGTTGATCCAAAACTCACCTCCCACAATCCTCCTTTTGCACCAGCAGTATTAGTGATGGTGCAGACACAAAATGGAGCAGTTCAGGAGTTGATATAGCTAAAAAGTGATTATTTAAGAAATGAAACAGCTAACCACCTGATCATAGGAACACTAGACCAGGAAGGAATAAAGAAACATTAATGCAGATCTAGCTTGGCTTAAACTAATAAAGGGCAACACTTACATCACTTATAAATAAGTAAGTTAAGACATATTTGCATTTAAAATGACTCCCCTTACAACTCCATTGATTTATGTAAGTCTTTACATACCATCAATGCTACGGAAGTCCAATAAGTACGTCCTACTATCCACCTGATACAACTGTAGACTCATTTTGGAATATGCACTTGTCACTGGATTCTTCCTTCGAACACGCAAATAGTATGGATTTACAACCTAGTACACAAGAGATTTGACTTGGCAACTAGAACTGCTTAAGAAGCGCTGCACATTGTTTTTCTTATTTCAACTCACTGGTATTATCAAGTGATTTCAGGCTTACCTGTCAGGGCTTTTTTTTTCCTCCCAACAAAAACACAAAAAAAAAACCCAAACAAAACACCCCACTCAACACATTCCCAGAGCTCCAGTAGAAAGGTTAAACACATTAGCAAGATTTTTCCTGTCAGCATAAATAGCCTCCCCCAAAACCCGTCCTCCACAGCCAAGCACAAGCAGTCATACAGGCACGAGACTATCTTCCACAGCACAGGAGAACACAGTTTCAGAATTCTAGGCTATGTAATTACACAGCTCAAACAAAAATTTACTCATGTCTGCTGTAAAGACCCTTTATTCTTTACCTTCCATTCATAATCCAGTTGTTTAATTGCTCGACAAACTTCAGCCATGATATCATTTGGTCGACTCTGACTCCGTATTCCCAAGTGCCACTTTGCTTTTCTTACACCTTGGTGTTTTGACTTCTGTGGATTCAGCTCATCAAGAGTATGGCGGGGACGTGGTGCTTCAGCTACTAAGAATGGCACTCTTTCAGGATGAGGTCTAGACAGATTGTGATCATCAAGAAAAGAATCCGGTGGGCTTGTAGCCAAGTAGAAGTCTTTGGCCTCATTCATTATTCTTCTATTATCTATAATGAGGTGATAAGCAACTGCTAACGGGTCCTGATGATTTTGGCTGTATAGACAACTTAGCACTTCCTCTTCAGTGCATTCAAACTTCTCACACACTTCTTTTAAGGCTTCATCATCAATCATGGTAGAACTATATGACGGGTCTTCAGGAAACAGGTATTTGGGAAGGTCCTGCTTAAACCATTCATGTTCTCTAGATTTGAAATTAAAGTCTGAGTGTATATATATATATATATATATATATATGTAAAGCAAGCCTTTTTAGTATTATTTTAAAAAGAAAATTATTCTTAAGTCTATACAAAATCGATCAACAGTTGTCAATCCAAATCCCCTTCAGTGCAGCACAACAGTACATAATGAAAAGTAATTATCTCCTTCACATGATTTTGCTAGACGTTTTGCAGGAGACTGAAAAATGCCTCTTTCCTCTAAGGGTTTCAACTATCTGATCTCCAATAATATCTTTGTATAAGTCAACCACCTTTTTATATAAATAGTCATTTTTTTGGCATTGGGTTTGTGGTTTGGTTTTCTTTTTGCTGTCACTATTTTAGTTTTGAGATATTTTAAACTGAAATTTGCATGCTATCCAAACAAGCTGTCCCTCCCCAAGTAAATACATAACAAATTAAAGAAATCTTGATACTGAATAGTTTCCTTGGTAATGTTTGAACACTGAAGTCACACACTCCCTACTCTCAACAAGTTGCCTATAATTTTTTCATTCAGAAAACCCCCTGCTGTCTCTTCAAGCCTGAAAGACTAGAGGGAAGGATATGGAAGAATCAATCTGTACCTCTTACTAGTGCATCCATGGGCTAAGAGGGAAAAGGAAATATACAGAAGGGACCAAATACTTATGTTGCCCAATCATATAGAAAAAAAAAGTAGTTTTGTGTGCCTAGAGTAAGCTGTTTAACTAGTCAAAGGATATGGCAAGATGCTAATTTTAAAAGTATCCTACTCTATAGCATAAAGACTTGCTACAGATTTAAGAGCAGTTATATTGATCAAGCTCTAGTCAGTATGAGCCTGAGAACATGCCTCAGCACAAATGCATTGAGGAAAATGTATTTTCATCATAAGCAAGCAGTTAATTTGGAAGTAGAAAAAGCTTCTCCTATATGACTATAAAGCACAGCTCTAGCTGAATAACTTGTTACTATTTGTTGCAGTGGGCCTCTTCCCTTGCATACAGACACCCCTAGAAAAATTAAGGTATTTGGTTAAACTCAAAAGTTTATTCTTTAAACTGAGATGATGTCTCATAGCTAAAAGGACAAAATTGTTTAGGATTCAAAATCCAGCCATGCTCTGTAGTCAACATTTTTCAATATCTTTTTCACATCACTTCTCTTTCAGACTTATTTAACATGACTTAGATGAGTGGACAGGAACTTAGCTTAAGTTTTACAATGTTTAGTTCTCAGTGCTTTGATTTCTGCCAGTCTTCTCAATGACTTCTGTGCCTCAGTTTTTAACGGCAAGTGCTCCAGCCACACTGCTCAAGTCTGGAAATGTAAATGCAGGGACTGGGAGAATGAAGATCCTGAGCCCACTGTAGGAGAGCATCAGGTTCAAGACCATCTAAGGAACCCGAATGTGCACAAGTCCATGGGACCCAATGAGAACCATCCACGGGTCCTGAGAGAGCTGGCAGATGAATTTGCTAAGTCATTATCCATTGCTTTTGAAAAATGGTGGCAGTCAGGTGAAGTTCCTGAGGACTGGAAAAAGGAAAATATAACCCCCATTTTTAAAAAGGGAAAAGTGGAAGGCCTGGGGAACTACAGGCCAGTCAGTGTCACCTCTGTGCCAGGCAAGATCATGGAGCACATTTCCTGGAAACTATGCTAAGGCACACGGAAAACNTGGCAATCCCAGACACACCTACAGGTTGGGTGGAGAAGGGATTGAGAGCAGCCCTGCAGAGGACTCTCATGAGACCCCACTTGGAGCACTGCACACAGCTCTGGTGCCTCCAACATAAGGACATGGAACTGTTGTAGCAAGTCCATAAGAGCCACAAAGTTGATAAGAGGACTGGAGCACCTCCCTAATGGAGACAGGCTGAGAAAGTTGGGGCTGTTCTGACTGGAGAAAAGAAGGCTGCATGGAGACCTCATAGCAACCTTCCAGTATCTGAAGGGGCCTACAGGGAAACCAGAGAGGGACTTCATCAGGAACTGTAGTGATAAGACAAGAAGTAATGGGTACAAATTGAAAGAGGGGAAATTTAGGTTATATATTAGGAAGAAATGCTTTACTGTGAGGGTGGTGATACACTGGAACAAGTTGCCCAGGGAGGTTGTAGACTCCCCAACTCTGGCAGTGTTCAAAGCCAAGTTGGATAAGGTCTTGAGCAACCTGGTCTAGTGGGAGGTGTCCCTGCACATGACAGAGGGGTTGGGACTAGATGATCTTTAAGGTCTCTTCCAACCTTTTAACATCCTATGATTCTATGAAAGTACTTCCCATTGCAATAAAGTAGTAAGGGATATATATAACACATTTTTTGTTTTACTTAAAGAACATGAACATTGCTAACTTGCTAACTTTGAATCTTAAAAGAGGAAGTATTTTCACTGAGGTAGTATTTCAGAGCTCTCTCCTTAGAGCTTCTTACAAAGAAAACAGGAAAACCTAACTATGCTAGTACATGAAGGACAGCTTTATCAGCTACCTTTCTTTTAATTCTGCCCACTGTGCACTTGTCAAAGTGGTCACTCCCTGCAGAATCCTATCTTGAAATCTGGAGTCCATGATAGTTATCTGTAGCTACAAGCTTAAACTTATCGGTATTCTACATAGTAATTGTCACTCATACACAGGTTCATGTCAGGGTTTTGAAGCTAGAATATAATGCCATCTTATACATGGAATATTCAACCTCAACAGATGATTTTGCTGAGTCTGCAGAAATATGAATAAAAGTGATAGTTATCAGGTTAAAGAGTCATAACTTCTCCTCGGACATTTACAATACAAAACAGCCGTTCTTAATAGCCAATAATTTTCTTGCCCTGAGAAGTCAATACAGTACAGTTTTTGCAAACCATTCTGCAGGTAAACAGGCTTGCTTTAGCAGTCTTAAATCTAGAATTTCTCAGAATGTTTATATGTAATGTATATATTTGTTTTACTGTGACCTCCAATAGATACTTCATTGACCACAGGAGATCGGAACCAGAACTAAAGTCAACCAGAAGTTGAATTTTTCATCTCAGACTATAAAACAGGGACAAGCCATATGAATGATTTTTTGTTCTGCATATTTTCACTAAAATTACCATTCCAGCATCCTGTGATCAAACATCAGTTAATGTTTTACCTAATGTTTCTGACTGTTGCTCTCTTCATTGGATCTACTTGCAGCATGTGTTTCAGAAGACTAGAAACAGATGGATTCAGGTACTGAGGGGTATAAAAGATACCATCACATATCTTCTTAAAAAGGGTTGGCACATGATCATCATCAAATGGAAGTGTTCCACATAACAAAGCGTAAAGAATAACCCCACTGCTCCAAATATCTACTTCTGGACCTGCATATAATCTGGGAAAAAGGTAACTATTAGCAATTTGTGCTTAATACATTTAAATAGGATTTTTTTCTACATTCTTACATTGTATCATGTTAATTAAGTGTGTGAACTTTGGACAACTAATCTGCAATTACTATACCATTTCAGTGCTATGCTTTGAACTTGTGTCCTTCCCTTTCAAATACATAATAAAAGCTAGGGCAGAAGTACTTAGTTTTCCTCTCTATTGCATAAAAATAATCCACAGATACAATTTAAGACAATGGCAAAGTGAAAGAAACTTACACCTGCTACCAAGAAAGCCCATGTTATACTATCACTGTTTGAGTGCAATCTATGTAGTCATCTAGCCTCCAAATCTTGGAGGCTAAGAAGTTTAAAACAAGTCCATATAGCAGAACTTGTCACATCTTCTATGCTACTGCCTGAACAAAACATACATTTGGCCTCCGATCAGCAAGAGATATTAGGGTGGGTAGCTGAAAGTAGCAGATTTGACAATCACCGAGTAAATTCAGACTGAATATCTATTCTGCAGCAGATATTTCACTGCTACTCAACTTCATAGTAGACTTTGCCTGTATTTCTATCTGTACCTCTACTTCCAAGATATGAGCTGTAAATGAGATTTTTAAACCAATTCAGGCACACTGCACACACTGGATTTGGAACATCAGACATCACCTCCACCTTACAAAAACTATTTAAAGCTAGTTCATTGAAGCCCTAAATATTTATGAAAAATTATGAAGGCAATTAAGAGTTCAGCTCACAGTTTCTTAGCATCAAGCTTGTAAATTGCACTAGTTTTGTAGCCTTTAGAATTAAGCAGCAAAATGACTGAAGTATGTGCACACATGCATCCAATAGAAAAGAAACTACCTTCCTGAAATTACTTCTGGTGCAGCATAGTTAGGGGAACCACAGCTTGTTCTTAAAAATTCTCCATCTGACATCATATTTGATAGACCTGAAAGTATATAAGAGTAACTACTAAAGATTCAAAGAGCAAAATGATTTCACACTGCATATACCACCTAGAACAAATTACTAGTAATTCAAATTAGAAAGTTAACTAATTTATCTCAGTAAGAAGGCAACATTGTTTGGAATTATTGAAATTTTTATGTGAGAATGCCACATGATCCTGCATTTAGTTTACCAGGAACTTGAGTAACATCAATCTGTTATTGCACACAACCTAGGAATGTTCAAAAACATATTAATTCCAAGACAAAATCCAACCTATTCTCGATTGCACAAGCATGATAGAGAACAAAGCTGCTCTAAGGGAGAGAGCAGCATAGCAACATAGGATTTTGGTCATTAAGAAGAAAGCGTCTTAAAAATCATATTCACTTCTAAATGCCAAAGTGGAAGGTGCTACCACAGAATTGCCTAAAATTAAGAGGTTACATAGAATAAGGGAACTGAGGAGTGCACACAGCTTTGCCACAATTTAGACACTGACATTACTTCAACTGGTTTTTGAAACACTGCAGTTTAAAAAACAAGCTATACTAAATACTGTTAGTGATTAAAGTGTACTTTAGAACTAAGCCATCCTCATCCACCAGCCTCTAGCATATCCTATGATCAGTAAAGAATTACCACTTCTAGAATAGTTGTGGAAAATATCTTCTAGTTTTCTCAGTGAGGGCTGCATAATCAAAATCAGTACAGGCAGAAATTATGCCCTTTTACTGGGGGGGAAGAATACAAAAGAACACAGCTTGGCTAGTTTTCATACTCGTACCCATATACTTGAACACCATACTTTTAAGATATATTTAGAATACTCAGCATTACCTAGCATCTTTCAGAGACCTCCAAGTGCTTTACAAGGGCAAGTATTTTCTACTACACCGACAAGAGTATGAATGCCTTATTATGCTTACATGGTCAGGTTTCCAAGAACTAGCTACTGGTCTTCACAGCAGCTGTGTTAAACAGCTAGTATAAACAATCAAGCTTTCTGATTAGTTAGGCAGCTATATAGCTAAAAGCACAGGAGTTTGTAAAACTGTTCTTATTTTATGTTTTATGTTTTAACTATATTTTTCAATCACATCTTTAGAGTTTTCAAAGTGAATTTAGAGCAGTTTCTTAGGAGAAGTAGTGTATTTTACTAGAGCAATGTGGTTCTTAAATATTATGAACTTTCCTTGAACTGTACTTACAAGAGAGCTAAGCATCTGCATTTTACAGATAAAGAAACAGACAATAGGAGTTTTGAAGTAGCAAGGTGGGGAACTAAGTCTATTTAGAATTATCAGAGAAAATATTAAGCAAGACCAAACAAGACCATTCACAATTTCACCCAGTCACAGAAAATACCTGACTTGAAGAGAAAGCTTTAAAGGAAAATAAATTCTACACACATGCAAGAACACCATTTTGGTTTACATTGAGATTTGAGATTTTCTTGTATCATGTCCTACCACCAGGATATTCAAGTATACACATTTTATTATTTCCCATAGTAATTAACAGGATCTACATAACACCAGAAATGTGACCAGATATAAAACAGCAATGCTTACCAAAGTCAGCTATCTTGGCATTCATGTGTGCATCAAGCAGCACATTTTCAGGCTTCAGATCTCTATGTACTACCATATGCCTGTGACAGTAATCCACACCAGAAAGGATTTGCTGGAACAGACGTCTACTTTCCTTTTCATCAAGCTAAGACAAACAAAGGTTTTAAACAATTTTGAGACAGTGGAGGGATAACTTGGGTTTTCCTCTACATGAATTAAACTTTCTCATGACTGAAAGTTATCACTTATAGTTTTGATATTTTATACAACAGATAATCAGTATTTGTAGCAGAAAGCTTCATAGCTTATGTAATTTTGTTTGTACCTGCCACAAATCCAGTTTGTACATGGTAACTGTAAATTAACATATCAGTATCATTTATTCTTCAGCAAAATGGAAAAATGCTACAAAGTCATACATAAAGATCTGAAATATGTTAACATATAACCATTTTTAGTTTCAAAACAAGATGTAGTCATAATGTATATTTTAGTTGCTAACTGCAAAATTAATGCTGAATACATACGAAACAAACCTTAATTTAACAGGAAGGTTGCAAAAGCAATAAGAGAATGCAAGTCATTGATTTGTAGAGTTGGACTACTTCTTACCCTTCCATTTTTACAGATATAATCAAACAGTTCTCCTCCTGAAACATATTCCATCACCATGAAAATGTCAGTTGGTGTACTGATGACCTGGTACCTGATAAGAATAAGTATCTATTAGTCTGTGCATTCAGTTAAAAGCAGCTAGTTACATTTAATTAAAACCAAAGTTGTGCAAAGAGTCAGATAAAAGTATATTTTAAAAAAAATTACAACCCATTTACAGCTACTGGAATGATAATATTTTTAGAAGCTAATTCCTCTCCTTTTACTATGTGATGCCATCATTGCCAAGACTAGCAGGGAATTAGTATTTCCCACCAGGAAAATGGGTCTTTATACTTTCAGAGGACTATTCTCAGTCCAAATTATTTCTGTGAAGCCACATACAGTACTGCCTCACAGACATTTTAGTGCAGTGAGGAAGAAATTCAAAAGGACTCTTCAGTGTCTCAAAAGCACACACCCTCCAAGTTTAACAGGCAAAAAACCCTTGCCTTGTCATAAATAAAAAGTGTATTTTAAGACTTAAAAAAATATTCATGATGATTAAGAGCAATTATCTTTTACAAAGAGACCTAAATTTGTCATTAGTATTTAAGAGTATTAACATCCTGGTTATTATATTTTTATCACTATACTTTAAAGTTAGCTTTGAGATTTTGAAAAAACTAGGTTATGGTCAAACTCCCCACTTAAGAGATTGATGTGTTTTTTACGTACCCTTACCTAAAGGTTATTTAATTTTTCCCCCCTTACAGCAATCAGAAGTGATCAATTTTTTATATAACAAGAAAAAACACACTGATAAACCTTCAGTCAAAAATTCAGATACTATATTGAGAAGACAGGAGGTAGCAATTGGATGAAAATGAATGTTTCAAGGTACTACACTTAAGTATACAAATATCCCAATTGTAAAAAAATAATTGAATTCACACATACGCTAAAGAACTGAAATGTTCTTCAAAATGCTGATTCTAAGACAAGGGGAAAAAACAGATGCTCCAGCTTACAAAGACAAGTTTTTCTTGACAGCAATGAGTTCAGACTATCCAGGTGAATGTATGTGTGCACATATATATGTGTGTATGTATCTATTTTAACAGCTTAGTATTGCAGTGTAATATTACAATAAGCTGAATACTATTCTGAGGCAGTTATTTTCAAATTTAACTTTACCTAACACCTTATAGTCCAAGATGCTTTACCTTTACTAATTTTCACTCAAATACCTTGGTTGAAAGTATGTCATGTACTTAAACATGAACATTCTGAAGTTGTCACTGTACAGAAATAATGCAAAAGTTACAGTGCAACCTCATTTCTAACACCCTTACTGTTAATGACCTTTCCCATAGTTGTGAAATCACCAAGCTTCAGGCAAACATGAGCAACAGTTTATATTTTAGATCTTCACAGGGATTTTCCATCTTCTGGATAGTGAGATAGTGAACAATGCTGGGAGATAAACCTCTTAGCATCACTGAAAAGAATGAGCCATTCTGCACCTCATGTTTTCAGCCTCTTAGAAGACTCAATCATGCTTCTCTATAGTCAGTTCATTTTTTTAGTTATGGAAAAGGGGGCTGTGAAATAGCTACATACCTATAATATAAGGTTATCAAACCACACAATATAGATGACCAGAATGCACAAAGAGGCAATTTATATAGGAGAACATGATGCATTATATTGCTTGAGGTCAAAAGCCGCAAAAGCAGATTCCCCAAAGGTTTTTATTTAAAGCATGGTATAAAAAGAAAATCTTATTAAGGCAGCCTTGCAACTGTATATATTGCTAAAGCATTGTATGAAAATTTTAATAAAGCACAATGTTCCAAATTAGACATTGTCTAATTTGTAATATTCAGCTGAAATAGTCTAATTACCTTTATGCCAAATATCTTGAGCTGCTACCTAGCTGTTGGGAAAGACTTCTGCCACAGCATATGCAGAGCAGAGACAGAGGATTATCCAGACTGCACATCGTGNACAGTAGAGGAGCCGGCACCCCCTACCACAGCTGTTACCTAGCAGTTCCCCAATCCATCTAATAGCACAAGCAGCATAATCCAAAGTCACTAGCAAGTCTACCTACACAACAGTATCAATTATAGCTCAAATGATATTTACTTTCAGGCTAATAACCCTTCTGTTTTGGAAATGCAGGCTGAACAACTGAAAAGCTAGGGATCCATCAATTTTTCCATCATCTCCTTCATCTTGTCCTTTCTCTCAACATGCAAAAGAGAAAATTTGCTCCATAATTCCCTGAGAAAGAAATTGCAATCTAAAACCTGTTAAACTGACTTAAAAGTTCAGCAGCACCAGAAGTATACATTCCTGTTCCACCCCAAATATCTCAATTGGTACACGGACACTTCCTATTTTTAGTGACAGGTATGTACTTTGGACTCATTTGTGAATTCTAACTGGCAGCACTAGCGGCTCTGCAGCCAGACAAATCAGCTCAATAATCTTCTGAAAACTGACCCACTGAAGAAGTCAGTGTGATCTGACACAATCCAATTTAGCTCCAGTATAAGTGTATACGGATGGCATATGTCAATGAAAGCATGGTCTTAAGAAAAGACTCTGCCAATAAAGAAAACCTAATCTCCAACACCACAATTAACAGTGAAAGTCACCCACATTCTAGATGTGCAGGTTGACTTTATAGGAAAAGTAAAAGTCAATAGCATTTATAATTTATTTCCTCAGATCAGATACAAGGTGTCTACTCTGGGTCATATTTAATTGTACTCCAAACTCTGCTGATGAGTTACTGATCAAACAGATGTAAATAGGCACACTGTAAATATCACATTTTAGTTAAGCAGTAACAGCTATATTGAAGAACTCTGAAATATGAGATCACATTTAACAGACTGCACATCTTTCAGAAAAACTGTGCAGAGCACCATCTACATAGGAGAAAACAGGGTACCGACCAACACATCACTAAAAAATATTTTGAGTAAAGAAAACACAATAAATTTACTATAGAACTATCCTTTACAATCTTGTTCTGAACTCAGTTTCTAAGCAGAAACAAAGATCAAAAATAACTAGAAAAAAGAAAACAAGCAGCAGCTAAAAAACTAAGATGGATGTTACTATAAGCATCTATCATGCTGCTACCTTCTATATACATGCCCAAAGAATTTGTAAGTAAAGATCTAATGGAAGCCCTCTGCCCTGCAGAAAAATCAGTTTTGTGAAAATGCATTACAAAGTACACAAAAAATGGTTACGTAGTTGAAAACTGGTTACTTTCCTAAAAATATACTGCTAATAGCAGTGCCCTTTAAACATGTTTCAGATCAGTGAGAGCAAGGTATTATTGTTTAAATAGATTTGATTATAGCAAGCAGAACTTACAGCTTAATTATATGAGGATGCCTGAAGAGCTTGAGGTTCTGGATTTCCCTGCGAATTTTTCCTACAACATCAAGGCTGCGAATCTTCTGTCGATTTAGGATCTTCACTGCAACTTTATGCCCAGTTAATTCATGTTTACCAACTGCAAGAAACAAGGCCAAGAAATACCACAGTTAAGATGTAAGAATTCCACATTGCTGCAGGCCTTGCTGGTCCTTTGCCTCTGTTTCCCTTATACAAGAAGGGATCGTGAGACTGCCACACTGGCCAAGGTCGGGAGTCTGTGAATTTGCACCTGCAGCAGAAAAACAAGACCATAAAACAAGGGAATTTGGACAGCATGACTCCTCCAGTGGACACAAGAATGTACTGAGATAATAGAAGCAGCAGATTGTTACTGGGAAAGAGATCTTAGAGCTAGGATGTTTGAATTGTTGAGATTTATAGCATACTTTAGGATCTGATTACCTATACACGAAAACGTATATGTGTGGAACACTTGTAGAATAAAGTAGACGATTTGTTACACTCTCTATGAGAGCAGTCTTGTCTCATTTGTGCCTTTTACCGAGCCGCGGCACCACATTATCCCCATTATCTTCGGGGAGGTAGAAAACCAGATGACACATCATTTCTTCTACTCTAATTTCTCTCACAATTCTATCATTAGAAGATGAACTGGATATGTAGGAACAAACCTTAAATCTAACGCTCCAAAGTCTTGCAGCATGACTATGTCTCCCAGGGGCTTGGGTAAGGGACGTTACTGGAAAACTCTCTAGCCTAATAAGGCCCTCTGATTACTATCTGTTATTAGTTGTTCAAACTGCTAGTGACAAAATAACAAAGAGAAGTCCGAGGGAAAGCAAAAAATACTTCAGAGCCCTTTGACGATTGGTAAAGGGATCAGAAGCGCAGGTAGCAATTTCCTCGATCCGTCCAGTAACAAGGAATAATATTGATAAGAATAGGCAGATCCATCAGGTCAATGAGTGGCTCAGAGGTTGGTGTAATCAGAAAAATCTGCAGCATATTGCTGCACAACAACATTAGATAGCAAACTGATCTTCATTGTCCAATCCCAGATCTCTTATCAGTGCCTTAATCAGAAAGACCAATTTACATCAGTTTTCCAGGCTATATAGACCAGGGGTTTGAACCTACAGCCTGGAACAAATGCCATGTATTTAAAAACTTAATTTGTATTCTTGTTTTCTCAGTACAAATAACTGAAAGACTAACTATTTTAAAAAAATCTGGAAGTTTGCATTTGTCTGCAGGAGGAAACATCAGCTTTTTTTTTTAAACACAACTGATTTTAGCTCAGTACTCTTTTAAGCCACAGCTTTTCACTTCTGTGCTGTTCTACCTTTGTCTGGATATTGGCTAGAAACAGCTTTCTTCTCAATGACTGCCCATCTAAGGAACGATCAAATTAATTAAGTCAGTCACTAGTTAACTCAGGCTAGTACAGCCAGATGAACAATTAAACTGTTACTAATGTGATGTTTTCCCAGTTATGTAGGAGGGTAAAAGGGTAAAAGGACAAAGCTCAACTGGAGTTGAAGCTGACAAAAATGTGAGGGGCAATAAAAAGAGTTTTTTCAAACACCTTAATGGCAATAGACAGTATAGAAATATCATTGGCCCGTACCAGGATGATGATGGTCACCTCAC